>VOMN01084602.1:0-18239 GCA_014899125.1 Orchestia grillus
TTTCTGAAGCGCTGCTTTCACTACTACTACAACTACTACTACTGCTCAGCTTTCAAAATATATGGTGCAGAGATATGGTTAAGACGCAGTAAAGTTAACGCTATCGTGCAACCATTAAATAGATTAAGGGAGCAAAAAAAATCAAGTCTATTTTGGGCCAAGCGATGTTCAACGATACCTGCTTAACTGCGCTGTTGCCTTCCCATGTTCTAGCTCAGAAATGAAAGCATCGCAGTGAGACAGGCATCTTACAGGAAACGGTAACTGAGTGTTGAGAATTGGTACTTAATGCCGGCGCATCTTGCTAATAATAACTTCCTCAATAATCGCTGTAGAAGAATAACTTGAAGTGACAGGATATGCTTTATATTCTTCTGAATTTATTGAAAATATGAAACAGTATTTTATACTGGGTGTTAGGGAATGAGGTACAAAATTACACACCTTTATAAAAGTGGCAAACAAAACACTTTTGCGTCTATGGAACTTCGCAAAAAATGTTTTTTTGAGATATTAGCTTTTTAAGGTTTGAAAGGAGAAAATTTGAAGACAAAATTACCCACAAATAATTTATTTATACATTTACTTTACAGAAACTATTCAACACTTCCACCACTCACATCGATGCACTAGTGATGTCTTCGAATTAGGGATTACCGGAAATTGTGGAAAAGATTTGGCATTTCAGAAATATCACCAGACGCCACTGCAATTCTTGCCTCGGGATGATCATGTGATTTCACAGGTGTTGTATAAAGGCTTACCATGTGTCCACAAAAAGAAATCCAGTGGAGTCATGTCAGAAGACCTTGGGGGCCAAGCAACAGGGCCATTTCGACCAATCCGTCAACTGGTAAATTGATCACTCATGTAATTTCAGACAACATCATGAAAGTGTTCTGGAACCCCGCCTTGCTTATTCTTTATACAGCTGATGATACATCGTCCAGGGGCTCGGGAGTTAGTTTTAGGAAATCTTTGTAATTATTCCCTTTGAGAGGGGATAGCATAATGTAGGGTCCAATGACGGAGTAATGCAAGATACAAGCCCAAAAATTTACACTATCGCTGTTGGTATGCGTGTTCACGCACAATATGAGGGGTGTTCATTTCCCATTCATGGTTGTTATGCAAATGGAATATCACAGAACGGGTGAAAGTTGCTTTTTCCGAAAACAGCAAAAGTTCCGAGAAATTGGGATTCTGTAATTGCTTGTTAAGGTGCCACGCTTTCGAATTGCACTCGACGTCCATAATCTTCTAGATTCAACGCTTGGACTTGTTAATAGTGATATGGATGATAGTGATTTTGATTTAATACACTCCAAACCCCACAATGGTTCAGTGATCCGAGAGCTGCTGCAGCTAAACGCGGATTAGCTTTTTGATTACGATAAAAATGGTCTTGCATTGCTCTCTCAGCATCTACACGCCTCTAACAACATGCATCTCTTTGGTTTATTTCAAAACTCCCGTAGTCCCGCAGTGTTTGTTATGAATCTGAAAACATTCTATGACCAGGTATGTAATTGTATGGAAAACACTCTTGGTATAGCCTGGCTGCATGTTTAGCGTTACCATTCGCAGCCCCACAAGCAAGGTGCAAGTCTGCCACTTCTGCGTTTTTTAAGCGGCTTATGTTGCCAGTGCCGTGTCACAGTAGGGAATGAGAAACTAATAGGTCAGCAAGTAGTTGTCTTGCTGCGTGACCTGGAACAATCTAGATCTTACCGGTCTAAACGTTGTCCTCAAATATTTAAAAAACTTTCTTGCAAAGCTTCATGGAGGCAAAGTGTTTAGTTTGCCACTTTCTGTTGGGTGTAAAATTTAGCACCCCTCTTTCCTTAACCCCTGTGTACGTGTATAAATGAATATAGGTAAGATTTAAATCAAACAATTGGCTCCAACTGAAATGTCTTAACAATGAACAAAACTTGAAATAATGTTCATAAATTTTTTCTAGCCTGAAAAAGAATGAACGACACACATGAAAGTAAATTACTTCCGAAAACTACCGTTTTCGTTCCTAGAAATGTCAGTTTTCTTCTCCGGCTGTTCACTTTTCTTCACTAATATTTCACTTTGGTTACTGCTTGATTCTATCAAAGGTGTTTCATGCCAAATTTTGACCGATTGCTAAGTTATTTCAAGTAGTACTCGTACCTCACTGTTCCCTTGTTAATTTCAGTTAGCACAGTGACGTAAGCGTTAGTTAGTCAGAGCTGTGGGCCAAGAGATCTCATCTAAAAAGCGAAATCGCATCGGAGTTGCGCCACTTACGATCATGCAAGCTGAGAATGAATCCATGTGCTCGTTTCATACAGCGGATATTGGACCTGATCAAAAATGCTTAATGTTTTAAAAACGCATTAACACGTTGACTCCGAAGGGGGTCATACATGGTACACGCGATCATCTAACGGTTCTAACCTAACCTAATCTAACCAAAGCACTATCATGTATAAATACGAATTTTCGAATTTTCTTCAAATTTGTGTTTATCAATGGAATAAGCTAGTTCTGATTAGAAAGAAAATCAATAGAGTAACCAAATTTGTGAAACCAAAATCCTTCATTTTGAAATTCACAGTAGAGATATTCATCGGCATGTAATTTTACCTGTGTGAAGAATCGGAGTCAACGTGTTAAATTTGTGAATAATTTTATGCACTTGATTATATTTAAAATAATAATGTCCAGCGTTGCTTGCTTTGTTGGTTGATGGGTCCTTCCGACCATCGGCCCGTCCGTCTTTGTATCACGCTCCTCAGGATTTAGATAGAAGAATATTCCCGGGGCCGTATTCATAAACTAATAGCGAGACAGTCAGCTAAGGCCGTCTGTATCAGTGATACTGAAAATCACAGTGTTTCATGTTAGAGTTACTGTAAATAAGAGGCCATCTTAAGAAGTCAATATTATTTGTCCCTCTATTTTTGTCGAGTAGCGTCTACTAGTATCTAAGAAAATAACGAAAAATTATACAGAGGAGCACTGAACCTTGTATATCCAGCTGGTACGCATGCGCACCGACCAGAAACTCATTTCACAAATCTCCGTGTTGAAAGTGTTAGGCTCTCATACATGAGAGTCTTTTCATATCGCACGTGCGTTGTAAACAGTATTTCTAGCAAAGAGATGTTAATGGAAAAATGTGATAAATGTAACATTCATTTCAATCCGCTCAGT
Organism: Orchestia grillus; assembly: GCA_014899125.1. Taxonomy (NCBI): domain Eukaryota; kingdom Metazoa; phylum Arthropoda; class Malacostraca; order Amphipoda; family Talitridae; genus Orchestia; species Orchestia grillus. The sequence continues at coordinate 3,190 of VOMN01084602.1, forward strand.
GATCACCAGAAGAAGCACATCCCAGGTTTTCCACTGTTACTGATGAAAACTAAATCTTGCAAACGTCGATGCTGAACAGTGCAGTATGCAGCGTTTTCTCGTTGCTTGAACATTGGATTAGTTTCACTGACGGAAGCCAGCGGTCGAAATACCGGACAGTTTGTGGCTTGATCACCCGAAATGCTTTCAGCCAAATGAGGAACAGAGTTTGAATTGGCACCTAAATCAGGAGCGCCAGAGCGATCAGGAGAGGAAATTTTCTCGATACTAGGAAAATGACAGACCGTTCTAGTTAGACAGTTTATTTTAGTTAACAATTTAGAGCCCCATTTTTCCGGAATATATTGGTTGAGAGTGGAAACAACCTTGGGAAGGACTCTCCGCTCAATAACACTGCGTTATGCTACTCTTTGTTGAATCTTTTAAATTTTACTGCAATTGATTCACAAATATATGAATTTTAGCTACTAGAAATCTAATTATGGAAGTTTTTATAAACTAAAGAAGAACATGATTCAACTTTTGCATTTTTATTCTTATTTTCACAAGTACTGGAACAGCAAATGTCACGCATAAATTAAAATGAGTCATACGTATAAAATTAGTAAGTATTTTACATTGAGTTTTTGTTAGGTTGTTGGTAACATGGATGAAATTATTTTACCAAATCCAGAAAATTATTGTTCTAAGGAGCTGTGTAGCTTCATCTCAGAGTTTAGTCAAGTACTGGTCTTTAGACAGAAGGTTGTTTCCCTTTAAACTATTGAGTACTTATAGAATATTTAACTGTTATAGAGCTTGGAATTAAGTTCAGAATTTCCATTAAAGTTCCAGAACTACAAACAGAGATAATACATGGAAACAATCAAAGCAATAAATTATTAAGAGTTCCTGCAAAGATTTTTTTATTTTAACTTCAATTTTCTAATAACTCGAGAGAAAGAAATCACACGGGGTCATTGAAGTTATAGAACGTGTCATTGCAGTTGGGCTTAGGGTAGAATGGCCACCACATAACCCCGACCTGACCCCATGCGATTTCTTCCTCTGGGGTTATTCGAAAAATTATGCTTATGAAGCACCTCCAATCGACTTGCAAGATTTACGAGAGCGTATCATCCACAATGTTAACGAGCTTAAAAACAACTTTGAAATTATTCGGAAATCGATGCGAGCAATGAGAGACCGATGCCAAACGTGTCTAGCAAGCGACGGTGGCCATTGGTTGGAATAAATGAACTTATAAGGACAGGAATCAAAAATTCTGTTGTTATTGAAAATAAAAGTTTTCCTTTCAAAAAAAAAACTGTTCTTTATTTTTTTGTCTTCTTTGATATTCAGTTCTATTCAAGAAAACGAAGTTAGTGATTACGCTTTAAAAAACCCGCTCGCGCAATGGGCAAAAAAAAATCTTACTTTCAGATGACACTTGATAACCTAATATTATAAATACAAATGATTGAATTGGTGAGAGCAGGCGTTTCACGCTTAAAATGAGACTCAAATCAGGTATCTTTGTTCAATACTTAATGAGTAATAAATATTTGAAAATCCCAACACTTTTTTGTGAAGCCCATGGTACGTCTCCCACTTTGGCATTTTTTTCTGACTGAAATATGTTTCAGTCATTTTTACCATGCCCAATTGTAAAAAATAACTGAATAACGTAAGACTTTAACGGTTCTTTTATCTTTAGACTTATCTTTTTAATTATTAAATGTTGGCGTTTACAGTCGGTCCGTCTAAATAAATGATTACAATATGTACATACCCTTATAGAGCATACGAATTTCAATGTTCTATGAATTTTGCTGATCGTGCGTCAAGGATAACGTCTACGAAACGTTCATGGAGTCTTCCAGGTCTGCCCAATACGTTTACTGCCGATTCTTGCGACGCGTGCAGTTCAGCATTATGCTACTCTATTCCAGTTCAGCATTATGCTACTCTATTCCAGTTCAGCATTATGCTACTCTATTCCAGTTCAGCGTTATGCTACTCTATTCCAGTTCAATGCCGACGTATGTAGTTTTCTATCTCAGCGGGGACGCACTTTGTACACGTTTGTATTATATACACAAAATTTTGCATATTTGAACTTGAAAAACTTTATACCACCTTGTAGCAACACGGGACCATCGAGGAAAGAACACCATCATTTTTTACTTTCTCGGTAAGTATAGAACGAGAAGCTTCTCTGTCTGAATACATGACTTTCTTTCGGCGTAGATGAGGACCTGGAAATGTTTTATTCCGGCCAACTAGCTCATTATGGACCACCTCGAGTCTCTATTATTAATGAGAAGCTTCTTCAGAATCCGGGAGGCAACTTTTCACAACATGGAAACATCTCATTTAAAAATACTTCGAGAAATCAGACGAATGCTAAGCTCGTACCGAAAAGAATGTTAGATGGTCTATCTTCAGCAGAGCGTTGGAGCGCGGGAATTTTACGATGCGCCATTAAAAGATCTGAGTGTAATGCACAGTGTGTTCTTTTTAACCAAAGAACTGATTTGTCAATCATCTGTCAAGATGACGTTGTGATAGTTCAGGGATTAATATTGTAATACTCATCACGTAGCCTGAGTTACTGATTTTTTTCGTGCTGCTTGAACTGGATTTCAATCTTTTGGTAGCAAAATTAAAATTGATTAAAGGGGTCGCAATGTTTTACCCAATGTCTGGAATGGTTACATAAGTTCTTAGATGAAAAATGAAAAGCGTGTTTTCAATGTAAAATATAAATCATAGTTCTACATGGGCTTTTAGTTATGCGTTAGATATCTTGAATATATAGGGAAGTGTGCTATTTTAAAACTTATTACATCCATCTCGCACAGGAGCCCAACAAACACAATTGTAAAATTTAAAGGGCAAATAGCGCAACTGTTGCATGCATGATAATGTTGGATGAAAATTGAACCAAATTACGCAGATGAAGGTCTCAGGGTTAGAAATATTTTCCGAGCAGGAATTAAAGGGATTTTATAAAAACGTTTTTCTTGCATAGCAAATTGTTCTTAGAGGTGAGTGAGGAGATCAATTTTGAAACATATCAATTTGAACGTTTTGAGCCTTTGGCTCACCATTAACAAAGAATCTGAAATGGACGTGAGAAAATGTTTGATAAAACAGACCTGGAACATAATGGGTGGAACTAAGATATGATCGATGGCCTCCACCCTTTGAACACTTTTTGTGAGGGCTGCTCAACACGCTGGTCGGAGCCATCGAACGGGTCGTTTTTTCCGTTCTTTTTTAACATTCCAGGATAAGACTACATTCCACCAATAGTTCTTGAGACCAACCTTTTAGTTTTGACCAATCTAAAACATTACATGCATACTCTGGAAATTTTGATCTTCGGTATCCTAGAGTCTCTGTACATTTTCACGCTAAAGCCATCCCGGAATGAAGTGCAAAGGGTACACCTCCTGAAAATTGTCAACCGCTAAGCTCTGTCGGCGTTTTAATCCCCGCAGTATTATTTTATTGATTTATCGTTGCAATTCCTTTTTTCATATCTGAGTTTGACCCTCTATGTTCCCAGTTTTTATTATGAAATAATTTCTTACGTTCATTTCAGATTCTCCTTGTTGATAATGAGCTCAGAGCTCGAAACGTTCAAATTAAGATGTTGTTAAAGCTTCACTTTTTACTCACCTATAATATAGGGATTGAATACATTCATTCATCATACGAAAAATTTTGACCCCATGATGTTCCAAGATAAAAAAAAATCCTAAATGCACGAGTGTGTTGTAAATAATACTCTGTTTCATTTGATGCGATGATGTTTCATTACAGTAGACGAGGGCGTGAGCTTGCTAGGACAAGGCGTAACTTCTCTCGCATTCAAAGTGAAAGTCCTCAAGCTATTCGCTTTACTTTTCCATCCGGAATTAAAATCCTCATTTGCTTCAAACTTATCCTAAATTTAAAGTTCTTTAGAAGCGATCAGCTTTAAAGGCTGCGTTTCTAGCCATTAAATTTTGCCATCTAATCAAATTCGGGCGCCTGTTCGGAAGGAGGTAACGGCTTTTGCCAGCGACTTCGGAAAATTAGACCACCTCCGACCCTTACGAAGCTAATCTGCCTAATGGGATGACCCTCGCGGAACTGAATCTTTAGCTAGTCTAAAGAATTTTTTTTTACAAAGGAAATAAGTATCTTATTGCTTACTGCATGTTCTCTAGTGAATTCTCGGGGGCGGAAAAAAATGATTCGCTATTCTATGAGAAAAACTATTGTCTTTCCATTTGCATAGGTATATCCGTCTCAGCATTTGAATCACAGAAATACCTAAAAAGAAATCCAATGATTTATGGCACAGGTGGGTAAGTGACGTTAAAGTCTGTCACTTTTCAATGCCCTCATTCGTTTGCTTTTCCCGATCCTTAGTAACTAATACGTTCAAGAGCCAATTACATTAGAATCATGAACGTTTGAACAGTTGTCATTCGTGTTTGCGGACCAAAGCGTTTTGAATCTTCATTATTTCTCAAACTCAACAGCTTTCAAACTATCTACCGTGGAACCGAATTCTCATGGTGAGGTATCAAACTTTTTTCCAAAAATTAGAAGTGTCATTACTATTCGTTCAATGTTCCCAATTTGACGTAACTTTCCAATTGGAAACACAAATTAAAGATGCTATATTTCATATCATGACTTATTATAATATAATAACGGTACGATGTTTTAATTTAGTAACTTTTAGTGCTGTAGCGTCCAGGAGATAAATAATGCGGAGTTTTCAGAAGGAGTGAAAATTTTGTAACTTTAATTTATGAAAATATCTTCTATCGGTATGATCGAACGTGGAAACTGTCAGGGCACGCCAGATGTTCGCTCCTGAGCTAAGTTATATTTGTCTCTACTTGTATTCCTTAGCCTAGTTTTCTTTACATCTTCAGCTTTAAGCTGTAAGTATTTTTAGGCAACTCACCCTTCGAACGTATGATATTGTTATTAATTTGATTCAATGTTTTCATGATTATTTTCAGTTTTAATTTCTTTTACAGCGCAGTTTTTAAAGATATAATTTTGCATTTGTAATGCATATTGCGTACGCATTTATTTACCAACTTGATGTGTATTCATTTAAAATTTATGCACATATGATTGTACTTTAAAAAAACACTGAGCTCGAGCTGCAATGAATGGTTGTTTCAAAAGACGTTTGTCTTTGACCTAGCTAATCCTGAAGGACAAATTATGTCCCTGAGGTAATACGTCAGGATATGATCGCTACCGTAGTTTGGCTCTGACCTTAACAGACTAAATAAGGCAAAGGCAGCACTCTCTGGTCTTATCCTTTCCAAGTCGCCTTGTGCTGGCACTTGAAGCTAGTCTTTACGGACTAAATACGATGCCGACAGCACTCTTAGTGAGTACTGTCGCAGTCGGACTCGGAGAGAGAAGTCTCTCAGTTCCATAGCGGGCAGACCTGCTGCCGCAGTTTGGCTCCGGCCTCAGCGGACTAACCACGACGTTGGCAGCACTAGCGGGTCTCATCCAGCAAGCCGTCGCAACTCGTCGACGCTTGCTGTAGCCTTAGCGGACGCAATACGGCGCTGACTGCCTTCCCACCTTGAGGTAACAGTCGCAGTGTGGCTCGTGCGAGGGAACATCTCTGACCAGATGGTTGTCCGGGGCACAGAACCCCTTCGCTGATATCAAGTCCATTTGTGGGCCAGACAAACCTGCCAGAGGCACAGGGCGCTAACGTACGACCAAAATACACGTCACAGCGTTTTTCTTAACCTATACACCTACCGAACCCACAACAGAAACATTTAGACAATTTGAATATAAACGAAAATACAAATGTGGTTGTGCCGTGCCAACGGAAAAGTGTAGTCAAATAATATTTTGGTCAACACTGCCTTTTTATTAAATCTTCAGATAAAGGTGTGAATTCAAATTGTTTTTATTCATAGTTGAGCTGAGATTAAAAACCGGTTTGACAATGCAGCTATAACTTCAAATGTCGAGTAAATTTTTAACTATGCCAATTAATGCTTCAGAGTTCTCGTCCAGCTGATCGAGCTTACCGGCGGCACTCCAGTGTGACCAGGGCATAGAGGCCCAAACAACTTCGAGATATTCAAGAGCTCCTTGCAAAAATTGCTCAGTATTCGACTCGATTCACAATTGTGCCGTTAATTCATGGTTGCATAGCTGAGGATGTATATACATTGCAAATTAGTATTTAAGTCTAGTTATATTTCTGCTGCTGAATTATGGTTGTGGATGTATTGCTAGTACGTATACTCCCCAAGTCATATTTCTGTCGCAAATTTATGGCTTTATCCGTACTGCTTTTTCACCGGTAGCTCGAGTTGTGTATCTGCTGCCAATTTACGGTTGTGGATGTATCGCTAGATAGTATTTAACTCGAATCATAATTCTGCCTCTGATTTATTTCTGTGGATGTATTACTAGAGCATATTCAACGTGCTATATTTTTACTGCTAACTAAAGGTTGTGGGATTAAGTTCCGGTATTACTATAATGGTGATACAGACACATTAATTCAGGATACGGAAAGATTTATAAAGTTCCCAGTACATTATCGCCTACTGGATGACCATCTATATTCGTTCGATGCAAAATTAGCCACTTCACGGCTAGACCGAGACGTGCAACTGCAAACGGAGAAAAAACACAAAATCCTCCATGACCTTAAGCGGAGCTGAGAATGGCTTCTCATCTCGGACGATTGTCGTAAAATGGCAGTTGAGTCTATTCTGCCTCGTGATATTTATAACGTAGTTATTAATTCTCTCGAAGGAATCTCTCTCCGCACAGGCTTATCAGGACTCAAATTATAACTTGCCTCTTAAGTTCTCCTTAACACCCAAAACTTTGTACTAAATTAGGGATCAACTGATCCGCAGCTGGTGTTGATTTGAAGTAGGATAACAGATAAAAGTTGGAAGCGCGTCATGACATTCATACCAAAATTCAAAGCCGAACTGCGATTCCAGCAGCAATTTGGGCTGCTGTTATGAAACTCCAGAGGTTTAACAAGCCACTTAGGCTCTTATTACCAGCCTCCACGCCTCAGTTTTTTGTTTCCTAATAATCCCAGTACGGACGAATAATTACTGCAGCACCGGGAGTGGATGACATCACGCGTCCGTTAAACAGAAACTTCTGAGTTCGTCGTCCGCGCCGCGAGTGGAATGATAATTTTCACGTACGAGGAATCAGTATTTCTAATTCAATAATTTCGAAGCGAAAACTCGGGCATGCGGGCAAATTGCCAGCGAGCGCTACCTAATCACGACCAATTTTACAGTTGCACTGCACTCAGCGAGAGATTAGTAAGTGTAAGACTATTTCTTTAGAAATTATTGAATTATAAATAGCGAGTATTTTTTGGCCCGTTTGTATATATTCTCGAAACTGACAAAAAAATAAACTTGGGATTTCTCACACTGGTAATGAAAAAAACTAATGAAAAAGTGTTACCCCCCAATTTTATCTGTTACTGTTGACTTTCACATCGTATGAATAAATTTGTCTTCGGTATTTGCAACGTACAACGTTAGCGCGTTTATTTGCTTCGTTGTTCTACGGTATTTGATTGTGCAACATTTCATATAAATTTTACGATCAATAATAATGTAGTGATACTTTTTTTACGACACCCCGTAAAAATTTTAGGCCTCGAAACAGACATCAGAAGCTTTGATACTGAGCAATGCCCTAAAATAATTAAATTGAACACGATTAAATCTTTCAAGCTGAACCAAATATTGATCCATGTTCATTCCATTCCACTCGCATTCTATCCCATTTTCAATTTATTCCATCCTCATCTCATTTTTTTCCAGCCCATCCAATCCCATCTCATTTTTTCTCTAGCCCATCCAACCCTATTTTTTTTATCCAGCCCATTCATCCCCATCTCATTTCTTTTCCAGTCCATCCAACCCCATCTCATTTATTTTGAATCCCATTCATTCACTCCGTTTGTAGGGCCTTGATTACTGCTCCTTTCTAATTGCTGCGATGATTCGGAAGAGTTACTCTGCAGCAATCGAAATTGTTGTAATGCGTTGGTGGGTTGAGCGGCGCACAACGGCGGAGTCTATAAGTATTGCAGTTGTCTCAGAAATACAAGCTCTGAAAGACCTTTCAGAGTAGAGTCCGTACGCCCGAAGGACGCGTCTTGCGCTGCGTTGAGGCCTTTCTTCCTTCAGCGACCAAAATCGAACTCCCCGATCCTCAGTCGCAAACTCTCCCACTTAGAAATAGCCACGTCTGTGAATGGGCTGGTCGCTCTCCCATTTGCGGGTCAAGTCTGCTTGTCCTAAAATCTACTTCTGAGTCACGCCCAGTTTGACCCAGTTTAACCAATTGTAATTCCCTTTTACCCCTTATGATACGCTCAAGTGTCCGAAGTCCCGCCTACGGCTCTCTGCCGGAGGAGTTTTTCGTGTAAAGCTTGTTAAATTTCGCGTTTAGCCCGTTTGACCACTCTCGAAGACGTTTCTATGAAGTAATTTCCTTCGAGAAACACTAGATCGGAAGCGAGAGTTTTCTACCCGTGAGAGTATGGTCAAAGTCACCCGCAAAAAAATTAAATTGTTCATAACGTTGCTTTTCCAATTTTTCTCGACAGAGTTCCTTCCCCAGAAATCCACCGTATTCCTAATTTCACCACACCTTCCATGTCATTCCTATCCCATGCCATTTCTATCCCGTGCCATTCCCACCCCACGCCACCATGCCCATCCTATTCAATTCCTATCACATGTCTTTCCCACTCCATTTTATGCACGAATAACACTTTTTCAGGTGCTGTAATAAAACAGTTTGAACATTGGACGTAAGAAAAAACATCTGAACTATTTAGTGTACTTCTACTCTTCGCAAGAACAGGAAAGTGAGTTCTAAGCTCCATTTATAGCCAACACATGCTACATATTTTAAAATATGACAATAATAAATGATGACAGGAAAAGTCTTGTATTTGCATCACACGAATAAATCAAAAGTAAGAAACAAATTCTGAATGTTTACATGAAAACACTTCAAATTTAATTTCCGTTTGTCGAATGTTTGGCAGCATAGGACTAAAAACAATAACTGGATGTTATTTGAGAGGCTCGATCACGTAGTCAACTCATATAAACTTCAAATCCTAGCCCCAATATCCTCGTCTGCAAATGCTGACGACAAAAAACCAAAGCCCTTCATCTATCACACATTAATAAGCTAGCCGTCCTAATTGCGAGCTACTTCTCGAGTGTTTATTTTACCGGACATTCGGGCCATCATTCAACGGTCTCTTCAAACGCTTCAACAGAAAAAGAAACACCAGTTAGTATAAATATCTCAGTCGCCCCTAAAAATAACTACTGCTATGAAAAGAACATTCACATCTGCAAATATCATCAACAGAAGAAGATGCACTTGCCTGAAGCTCAGAGCCGAAAAAGCTAACGAAGAGAGATGTTGTCAACAGCATCGGAAAACAACAACTCGATCTGGGACTGTCAAACGAGACTCGACGAAGCGCCATTACCGCAAATGTATGGGCTGGGGCGAGCCTTTGGCGGTGCTTTATATGACTTATCGGACGATAACTGGCTACATTGAGCAGAAATTGCTCTCGACTTGCGACTCTTTATATACCGAGCGGCTCAATTGCCGCTACTGGTTGATTTTACCGCAAATCAAACAACTTTCTCCAAAAAATTTGGATTTTTAAAGTTCAACAGGAGACATTCAATATGAAACATGATTCTCATGTTTGTCTGTTTTTATGAACTTGGTAGATTGGCTCCTCAGGGTTCGATGTGAGTTTATTTTTGAATCAAAATACATATCTGACGTAATCAAAATTTTCCTTGAAACAGAATTGTAGAAAATGATCGCTTAAAGCTCGTACATCTTTACACGGTTGTGAAAATATCGTTAATGCAGCTACTGAGTATAACTCCAATTGAAACATCTAGAAATCCTTTGACTATTTTCAATAATTTATTGCAAGTGGACGTTCAAATTAGCGTCAATGGTGAGACGAAACAGAAAGAACATTCACGCCAAGTTGGAAAGTTATGCTTACAAGCAACACACGAATTTAATGTAACGCTTAATGTTAAGTGTAACACAAACTTAATGCAATGTTTATTTCGTACTAAAACAGTGTTTCAATGAGTGCTTTAACAACAAAACACCGAGAAATATCCCTGAATAGAAAGGGAAAGTTGATACGGAACACCTTCAAGGAACTTGATTTATGTTTCGTATTAAGTTGGGGGATCGTACTTACATTTTATGATAAACGAGTACTACGACTTTCACTCGATGATAAATACTACGACTTTCACTGGATGATAAACAAGTACTACGACTTTCACTGGATGATAAACGAGTACGACGACTTCAAAGGGAGTCAGCATTGTTCATCAGTCGAAGAAATCATCAGCAGAGTCCTCTAATAGACTTATTTAGTCTTGAAAATTATTTAAGCGCAACAATAGTATTTAAAAATTGAGTCACAGAGAGGATTAACCAGACTGATATATACCTGAATTATATTTTCAAATGGGTCATATTAGCTTTGATAGTTTCTATACCTTACATGTAATTATTGAAGTTAATGTAAACTTTTGAAAGAGGACATGCATTTATGAGTTTCTAGTCCACAAAGCGTCAAACGTGTCTCGTATAGTTGCGTCTGCCTTACTTGAGAATTTTTCAAAAAAGCATAAGCACACGAGTAAATTTTGCTTTGGATTTCACAATTCCCTGAATCGAACTGCAGTAATATGCTACCTTGCTCATATTCGTGCATTACATTTCTACTTCGCAAAGTAAGCGTGACAGCCATGAGGTTCCATCACATTTGTCGAACGTGGCAAACTTGCGGCAGCTAAAGCAAGCTGCACCTGATGGCTCTTCCCGACATCAAAGAAGCCTGAACGTCCATCGATCCATCGTGTACTTTTCAGGCTCACTGACCGCAAGATTTATGGCGCCCATGTGGAGTTAGAAATTATGATCACAGCGTCGCATCAAGCTAAGATCGCTGGGGTATGAATTTGAGAGATGATGACTTCAGTACCAAGAGCTGAATAGTACCAGACTGTTAATGCGAGCCAGCCTATTTCATCAATGGATGGAGCTGTTGGTGAGAACGAGTTCACAAAGCCTCTTTTCATTCGGGTGTTGAAAAAGGAAAATACATGATTGATGAATTTGAATGCGTTTGAAATATTTCAGTGTTGCAAATGCGGTCAGGTAAACAAAAATTAAGTCAGGAATATTTTTTGATAAAAGTACATAGATCTCTTGGACTAAGTTTCTTACCGTGAAAAGGAGTAAGTACATAAATGATGTACGTATGGTAAGTTTTTACGAAACTAGCCACACGATGGATAAAGTCGCAGGAAGCTTTTCGTATCCGGATTCTCATTAGCATTAAACTTCAGTTGCACATTCAGCCAAGAGAGACAACTACGTTTGTAGACTAATTCAACCAATTGTATTAACGTTATCATATTCGAGCGGACCGAGTCAGTTTGGGGCTAAATTACTTTTTTAAATAAGCGGATTACCGGACTACTGGTTAAATCGTGCTGGCCTGCTATAGTCAGTTTGAAGTTTAATTCATTCGGTGAATTACGCGTCCGGTACTTGGCTTATATACTAATTTTGGAGGTTTATCAGCTCACAAAAAGCGAATGGGGGCAAACTTACCATGGTAATCCAGGCAGCGCTGCCGGCAGAGAGCGTGTAGGAGGCCATTGCTCATTTGTCAGTCGTTCTCCCAAAGACGAGCTGATGGGATTTCTGATTGTCGAGCCTAATTTATTCAGGCACGGATATTTTTGAAATAATATTGGCAAATATAACAATTGTACTATTGCTCGTTTCACCTAGTTTAAGTTTTTGTAACATTAATTACAGTTACTATACATGCATGTTTTTAACATGTTTAAAAACGCATTATAACTTTAACTAATCTCTGAATTCACGAATGGATTTATACCACTCAGTCATGGAGTGATATGAAGTTTATTTTCCTCTGGCAAGAGTAACATCGTTAATTATCAGAGGTGTGATGGAAATTCTGAAGCCTTCATGCAGTGTTTCGCGGCAGAAGGGAAGAGCTGAGCAATGCGAAATACGAACGTGAGCGCTGAAATGATATGTAAACCAACGTCGATCATGAAGAGTTGGAGTCGACGTGAACACGACATCTCAATCAAAAGCAATTTATGACTACTGTGAGGAGCGCACATAGAAATGAACAGATGTGATGTGGGGTGGTCATGGAAATGAAGTGTGTAAGCATGTTAATTTGGATGGACTTGATTTAACATGAAATATGGAGGGTAAATGCGGATGACAATAGGAAACATGATATAAGTCTTGCTTTCAGGAAACAATCAACAAAAACCTCTATGTCTCAGTGAAAACTTAAAATCTTTGTCTAAAAATTGTTTCAAATAAAAATTGAATTAACAGCCGTCAAATTTAAACATTTCTACACGAATTTCTTAGTGAACAAGACATGTATCATTCCAGTACCTCACAGTACTGGCGTCTATGCGAAATTACTTCTAGTAATTTGAATGCTAAAAGTGGGCCATAAAGGGTTAAAGCGATGTTAGATCAGTTAAGATTTATTTATCAGTAACTCGTGTCAGCTTCCCTCTGGCGATAGACTAAACACAAGAAGTTTTCGTTGTTAGAAAAGTTAACGGTGGTAGACGATGAACGGTAACATCGTTTTTCTTTCTACCTGATAACTCAGTGAAATTCACACTAGTTGGTATTCTAATTACGCGAAAGAAGTAGATCAGAAATGTATTCCGTAACCAACAAGTCATGCTGGGGTGTTCCTAGAAGGTATCTCAGAGTGATCTTACAATTGAAGGCACATCATTCCAGTGAACTAAAACACAAAAATGCAATATGTGAGGTTGGACGATTTAGAAAAAATCTAATTTTAAGGATAAAAAGAAGTACCAACGTGATCGCAAACATTAAAATCACTAAAACACAGACATTTCGGATCTTAAAAAATAATATTTTTAGTTTATGAAAGAGAGTAATATTGAGCAAAATTCTACAAAAAATAAAAAAACAGTACCCTAAAACATACACAATAAAAGTTTAAGCTCAAAATTCTTATTACTCCTTACCTTGTACAAATGAATTTATTGCACAGTAACTAGTTTCAAAGGAGGACCATGCTGATTGATCTCAGGACGAAATTTGAAAATGACCTGTTCGGAAGGAGACTCCCTTGTGTTGAGCGCATCGTGCAAATAATTGGAGCGTGGTGCTTCCAATATCTTATTTTTGTTTTTTATCGAATTTTATTTAAAATTTTCTCTTTTGTCAGACACTGAAGATGGGTTTTTAAGATCCGAAACGTTTGTGTTTTAGTGATTTTAATGTTCGTGATCACGTTGGGACTTCTTTTTATCCACAAAAATAATGGTAACGAAAGAATAATAAACTATTAAGTTCTGCTAAACACCACTAACCTCTTACTGCACAAATCACTTTTATTCATATATAGTGGTAATTTCTGCAGCTTGTTTTAAGGCACTAGTAAAGAATAGCCCAATATTTGTAGTCAGTGAGCACCGTAAAAATTTGTTTATAAAATTGAAAAATTACGAACACACATAATGTATAGGTTTAAATTACTGAATACTTGGGGTACAGAATGAATGACCTGGTGAGTAAAATTATTTTCAAGCCCGTCGCACTACCTGACGCTATGTCAATTCACGTTAAATTGAAATAATTGAAAATTTATTTTGCAGTCCCAGCTTCGCCCGCCTCACACCATTTTTTCGTAAGCTCAAAAATCCCAGCACAGCGACCATTCAATTCTTGACTAGATATTTCTTGGTCTTGAACGCTGGGACCTCCCTTCACTAAGTCTAAGCAGTGGATATTGCCTCAATTTGCTAAGCTAGTTTACAATGTGGGACGAACAGACAATTTTTGAAGCAAAAAAATGTTTTTATTTTTGTACTCTATTAGCGCAAAATGTGTAAAAAAATTACAGGATGTTAGTGGAAAATAATTCAAGAAAAATTAGTATTAATAAGAATTCTTTGACTTTTAACTATTTTTTTTCTTAAGTTATGAGGGTGCAGCTGAGGTCTCGTACGGGGGTATAATTTCACTAGAAAAACTTGCTACATTTTATTATATTTTTCTTTACAGAAAATCAATGTAAATGATTGAGTCCAGCACGTACAATACAAAATTTCTCTTTATTTTGTCGCTGTGTGATGATAAGAGGTGGTAAGGAGAAGACGACTTATACATACATTGTTAGGAAAGAGGCTTGGAAGTATTTAGATTGGTGCAAAATGAATATGCTTTCGCAAAATATAAAGTAATGTTTGACCATGTACGGAGACACGAAACACCAACGGTCTCAAGTTCCAATGGCCTGAGGGGAAGTGGTCAGCTTGCGGTTGGACGTTTCCTTCGAGGGGCGAAGAACAGCGCGGACGATCACAACATAAATTCGAGTGTTGCTTTGTTTAGAAAATCTTTTAAGGTGATAAGATAGAATGTCGCAAGAAATTGGGAGGATAGTTCTATAGTTCTGCTCTGCCCCTATAGTTGGTCTAGTGGGCTCCATGGGCTCCATGGTCTAGTGGTGAAAGTGATGGCCTCGCAGCCCAAAGGGCTAGGGTTCGAGCCTCGGCTTAATGGGGCTTTTCACGCGACTGCGGAGCACTTCCCTTGGAAAAGAAGTTTAAACCACACATTCCTCACATCCCCCACCACACCAGTAGTTGTAAGGCATTTAAAACCCGACGGTAAAACGTGTTGGAATGAATAAAGGTTCTGCTCTACCCCTATAGTTCTGCTCTGCCCCTATAGTTCTGCTCTGCCCCTATAGTTCTGCTCTGCTCCTATAGTTTTGCTCTGCCCCTCCAGCACCGAAGGGGGTTTAACCAGTACAAATGTGTCCAATAAAGAACCTTTATTGATTTCAACACGTTTTACCGTTGGGTTTTTAATGCCTTGCAACTACTGGTGTG
>VOMN01084608.1:0-16419 GCA_014899125.1 Orchestia grillus
CGACCATGTGTTGTGGGGGAGGGTATATTTTGTGTTACTGTATTGTTATATTGTGCTGCCGTGTTGCGTTTTGTTGTGTATCATTGTTTTGCATGGCGTTGTTGCATTACATTGTGGTGCGTTGTGCTCTGCTGCATTGTATTGTGTTGTGCTGCGTTGTGTTATGTTGAAAGGTGTTCATAATGCGCTTTTGTAATAATTGGTGACAGTATCGAGTACGGACAGTGTTGAGTAATGACCGTGGTGAGTGGGTGACAATGTGACAGTGGTGAGTGGTGACAACCAGCAATCATGCACACATGTGTGTTGCGCACGCCACACACACATGCTGTAGAGCACATCGTGAAGAAATAGAGCACCGACTGGTCGGGGAGGACTCAACATGTGTTGAAATAAGTTCAAGTTACAGGAGGGCTTCAGCTCAACACATTACTGCAGCGGCTCCTAAATTTTTACGCTCACACAACCAGCAACATTTATTGTGTCCTCGCTGGCACTGGACATTTTTTGTTATTTATAGATGTAAAAATGAATTTGAACTAAATTTATTCAACGGACGGAAGTATTCAGTTTCATCATCTGAATATTATTTATAGCTACTTTTCGAACTTTCTGAAATGCTTCCACGCATCCGTGGCTGTGGAGGCCTGACGAGCAGCTGACCTTGCTGAGGTGCAGCAGCAGGACCCCAGGGAGCGTGCCGGACTGCTGCGGTCCTCTGTTGTTTTCATAGAGGATTGATAATTCTAGGTATCAATATTTGTTTTCATAGAGGATTGATAACTCGGGTATCAATATTTGTTTTCATAGAGGATTGATAATTTTAGGTATCAATATTCGAAGGTTTCCTCCTCGTCATATCCTGGAGCACCACTGGAAATATTTAACATATTTCAATCTGCATGACGAGCTACTGACTATTTCTGTACACATAATTCGGTTAAAATGACTCAGTTAGTCGGTTATTCTAACAATTCATTTCATATTCCTTCCTCACCTATTTTCTCCACGCTAAGTTATCGACACTCAACTAATTTATGAGTTTGAGTAAAGCTAAATGCTTCTAATTCTAAGTGCAGCTGATCGTGCCAAGTATAGATCTCGGTACCAGCACCGGCGCTAACTTGAGTCGAACAGATAGCGATCTTGGTTTACTTCCTGGCTGAGAGAGAATGCCGGCCACTTCTGCACTGCCTTAAATACGCGCCGCTCTAGCGACTAGCGCGGCTACGCAGACTGAGTGTGCTGGCTAGGTTGACACGGTCAGGCCTTGATGAGCATTTCCTGTAGGGGAAGTTCAAGAAGTTAAACTGCCAATATTCTAATGCGCCAACTTGTCGCGTAGATCATCTGTTGAAAACCAAATAATTGTTCTTTATTCTACTGAAACACGATTCTAAACGATGAAAAACTACTCACGATGTGAAAATGCGTTGAGTAGTTTTTTTAGCGTGTGCTATCCCTACTGCATTCTAAGGTGACTTTGTCAAATGGAGACATCTACATCTCACTCGTCTTAGTAGACTTTAGAAGTCTCCTTCGACGGCTTTTTCTCTGTCCTGTACGCATTGAAAGGTTTTCCACTTCTTCCATTAGTATGTGTCCAGTGACGTTATCAAGATGATCCTCAGTGTATGGTATAGTCTGCCTTCGTTAATACATGGCCAGTGATGACTCCTTTCGGCATTGTGTGTCCTACGATATTGGCACAGTTTTGAGTAAGCCTAACATAAATGCATTCTGTGTTGTTAAATCCACCTTCAATTTTGCGTGGCATCGTGACTTTTTACCATGAAGATCTTGTGTTGATGCGAAAAATGGATTCAAAAATAACTATTTTCAATGTTTTCACCAAGAATAAAAATAATAGAAATCAAAACAACGGTGATTTTTCGGCTACCTGCTTTATATGTGATGAACAACCCACTCCTCACAGTAATACCTAGTGAGGGGGGATGTAGTATTAACCAAGCGTTCAGGATACTGATAAATTTACTCATTTTATTATAGCACAAGAAAGTTTTCATCCCGTATCCTGCCTACCGCCCACTTAAAGTGTATCTACCGCACATATCCGGCCGTTGGCTGCCCTCGATCGGCCGTAACCAGCCATTATGGTCGATGGCGCGACGATGAATGGACCAAACGCGGCTCTAAACTTGCCATCCGACTGTCGGCTTAGTGACCTCAGCTTCCGGACCCCCGTGAGGGTCCTATGCCGGTATTCTCACCTCATGCGGACCCCTTACTTCTCTATATGTAGGGGTCCTGTCTCGGCTTTATCCTCTCGCCCTCTTTGCCCTCTACCGTTTTTATAGTAATCAGACGCTTCTCAAAGTACATACCTTGAAATATAATATTTTTGAGAACTCCATAATATTCTAGGATTTCCCTCCGTGAGAAGGTAATTATGCGACGACAGTCGCCGTCAACACACTTTGTAAAAGGTAGGTTTTCCGGGACGTTCGCTGACGAGTCACCGATAGTTCTATAAATGTGTTGTGGGGGTAGTTCACTAGTCATTTTTTTTATCATTTACTTCTTTTTCTCTTTTGCGTTCCAATATCGTGCTAGCGACTAGCGAATTGCCAGCACGACACTAGTGAACAACTAGTGAGATAGATCTACGAGTCTGTTGTGGGTTTACTTTTAGTAATCGTGCACCTGTTTCTCTTACCTACGAAGGAGACAGGTGTACAGTGGAGCCGACTTCCAGTTCACGGATATATTCTCAAGGATATATTTTTTCATCTGATGCCTACTCGACTGTTTTATTTTCCATTCTAGCTAGATACTCTTTGCTTTTGGAACGCTCTGAACTCCTAAGGCATCTTATCCAGTCACTTAAGCGGTAGATTCAGTGAACTTTCCAATCCTAATTATTTTATTTTTGCACTGAATTCATGCGCAGCTATTGTGTAGAAACTCAATTGTAATCTTATTTTCGCTTGAGGGCATTGGTGGTAGCAATAAGATGTCCAAACATTTTAAATTTCGTCTAAAATTTAAAATTTCCTATGAACTTCACACTGTAATTTTTTAAGTTGATAGGAAAAAAATTCAGCGTTAATATAAATCAATCGTCCATATTCCCGTTTAAATAAAAATTGTCCAGCTCTACCTGAGCGATTACAAAAATTTTTATTCATTTTCCTGTCCATGTTCGTGATTTAAAGTGTTACATTCTACAAAGATTGAAGACGTCCTCATCAGCGTTACCTGTGGCGGTCACTACGGACTCAGTCAGAAACTTGGCTTTCGAAAATCTCTTCTGAATTTTTGACTTCACTTTCTGCGTATATATCTCTGCGGCTGCCTGGTAAACTAAGCAACTTGTTGCTGTACTGCATTGATGCTGCTGTACTGCATTGATGCTGCTGTACTGCATTGATGCTGCTGTAATGCATTGGTGCTGCTGTACTGCATTGATGTTGCTGTACTGCATTGATGCTGCTGTAATGCATTGGTGCTGCTGAAATGCTTTGAAGCTGCTTCGACTATCAGATGTTTCATCAGTACATTTTTCATTTATGTGAACTTTTCGTTTAGTAGTATAATATTGTGCAGAAACGCAATATGAATAATAGTTGTATGCAAGGCATGTTTATTTTCTTCTTTTGTCGTGTGATTTCTTACGGTTAGATAATATCTTTTCCATAGCTATCGAGAGATCTGTACATAGGTACATGCATAAATACATAAATACACTCATATATACACAGCTGTTTTCACTCTAGTCGAAGACTTTCTTTGCACATTACTTGAGACGATGCTATATTTCTCGGGGCGAAATGGCACCGATGGGTTGCATCGTAGAATACGAGCTAATAATTTTCATGCATTTAAAGTGTTATTTTTTTTTCATCTGGAACTTTAATGCCAGTTATCATGCATTGAGAAGGTTTGCATTATTTACCTCCTAATCCGTCGATCCAGTGCACACTTTGTGCCCGAAATTATCCCCCATTGAGCACCGTTTCCGTCTGGTTTGGTGCCCCTGGGCACACGCATTTATCGCGCCCCGGCTCGCGGCTTGAGAACTCCTCCAACACCCGCGGATTTGTTCCACTCGAACGGGCTGTCCCTGCGTGTCCCTGCCGCAGCCTTTTCCTATTCACGTACTCGGCTATTGACAGATTGTTCCGATGCCTGAGGTGTGCAAAGAACAAACTCACAAACCCAGAGGTACACAAAGTATCTTTATTTCACGACCGTGCTTCACCATACGAGCTGTGACTGAGTTTGCTCGGAGTAAGCCTCAACCTCCAGTTTTGATTAAGAAGAAATCAGGGGGCGCATGCGTCTTATTCTGGTATGCTGGATGTTACGCTAGAGCGGGAGTCTAGCTTTTTATTCTAGAAATCAAACGATAAATGTTAATTTTGCTGCGTCGGCTTAATATGATAGATCGTACACGTACAAGGCAGATCATGCACAGAGCTCGGCGAATTTTCTGGAACTTTTTTCGAATGAGAGTCCGAAATCACCATACGAGATTGAGTTTTCTGTACCGTATGATATACATAGAGACTTACCCATTTGAACCACTGTTATGCTTTGATCTTCTGGAAGATTTTGAACTGTTGCTATGTTCTCGTCATTTTTTGACGCTAGTCTCTTATAGTACGAGTGGTATGTCCCAGATTTTCTGCACGTTCTCTGAATTACTTATTTCACTTGTAGACCGCAGTACTGTGTGGGGGATTTACGTCATCAGCACTTTCAAACCGTCTCTAACGATTGTCCTTTTCTATTGAAGTACAGCAAAAAATTTAGTGTTTAGTTATACGATAGTTGCTATTTTTCATGGACGAATGTAGCTTTCATGCAAAGGATTTGTGCTCCAGAATAATTTTTTGTTTATTACGGAGTGGAAGTAAAGGACAGCTAGCTAAAAGCCCACGTTCTAACACATGTCGTGCCGTCTATAATCTGATAGCCTTAAAACTACAAAGAAATCACGTCAATTTTTCTAACTCCTTACGTACTAATGATTCAAATTTTTTCTGTACGTTACGCAGCTTTGGAAAATATGCTAGCGCTCAAATTTTATCCGACGCTTTTTTGGCGAGTCTCCACATGAGTGGCCGTGACCAGCACGTATTAAAAATGTTCATTCCCTCGACCCTTCAAATAAATGAATCCATCGTTTCTTGTTTTTTATCTACTCTCGGTCACTTCAACAACCTCCCATCAGGCCTTGCTGCCACC
Organism: Orchestia grillus; assembly: GCA_014899125.1. Lineage (NCBI taxonomy): Eukaryota > Metazoa > Arthropoda > Malacostraca > Amphipoda > Talitridae > Orchestia > Orchestia grillus. The sequence continues at coordinate 5,212 of VOMN01084608.1, forward strand.
TACATCTGCTTCTCTACGCTTCCTCGAGCTTCCATTGCTGTCGACGTTTTTTGATAGGATCGATAACCATCTCCTATTTCGTGAAAGTTTTTGCTCGCCGGCCTGATGGGATGTGCCCTTGATATCTAATGAGGCCGACTACTCGTTCATGTCGAGTTTTCCAGTCGGCGAATTCAGTGATTGATCTGAGAAGTCTACAAGCATCGCTGGTTAGTTTTGTGTTCTCCGTTAACTTCAGTTCAGTGCACTGGTTGGGCGATTTGTACGGCTGCTCGAGTGAATTTGCAGTCATTTCTTATCATTATGAAACTATTACGATCATTTGAAAGCTGTAATTATTATGCATTCCTATCTATCGATTATTCCGTAAATATTAAGTGTTATTCGTCATTTTTTTCGGTGCAGTGCTCGGACTATAATCACTGATTAATGAAACACTCGATTGACAAGTAATTATTCCTCAATCACGTGTCCCTTAAATCAGGCAATTAACTGTCGAATAAGTGTTTGATTCATAAATGAGGATTTCGTAACCGATTTGTGCTCGTCGAAAATACACTGAACAGTTCATCTGGTACTCCAATTTTTCTGGTACGACTTGCGGGCACTTGCAGTTCTAGGATCGTAATTCTAATCCACATTTGTACAGTAAATTCTAGTAAATGCAGAGTATATTTTTTCTGACTCGATTCTTTTAGTTCTGCGCCTCGTACTTTGCTGCGCCTTGGATCCACGCTCTTCATATTAGCGTTTCAATACGCCTCTCTTTGGATTCGCTGTAGTGTCAATCTACTTTCCATTCTAGTACTCTTCCTGTAGGAGCTCTAGAGCCTCTTGCTCTTTCAAAGCTAGGTGAAGTGCCCTCTTCAGCCGCTCGAGTGGCGCCGACCTCTTTCTCCACCCGTCTGTGCTGCCCAGTTCATCTTCATTTCCTCATCTCATAAAGCTATTTGCCTCAGATTATGACATGGCAGATCTCACAAAATTCATGGTCCAGGGCAACAACAGCGCAATTATGGCCATATCGTACTCATTGAACAGGAAGAATAAGAACCATTGATAGAACTATACCTGAGTTTAATGGAATGAAACCGAAAACTCATTGCTTAAGTAAGATGGAATTCCATGATTTATAGGTTAAAGGATACGAAAACTTGAATTGTTATACGTTAGTCTTGATGACCAAGAAAAGTCTACTCAGAAATAGTGCCGAGCCGTTAGCCTAAATGCGGGCGTAGGCCCAACTGAATAAAATTGCCAAGTTGAGTTTACTTATTGTCAATCAACTGAGTAGTAAAGTATTGGCTAATTTATTTGAAAAACCTTTGTCTTTTCCGAAAAGTAGCTGTCATCGTTAGGTGCCATTTGCACTCTGCAGGCTCTGTATCATAGCACTGTATCCAGGTATCATAACACTTCAGTTTAATATCGTTCGTTGCTACATGAAAACTGTGGAAGATAAGTAGCTTCTAATAGAAATTAAAGACATGCGAGGGTAGCCTTTTCATTTACTCTTCAACGGCGAGTTACATTAGCAAAAAACTTACATACTTTCGAGTGTCCCTAAAATTACCTAGTGAGCTCATTATTGATCTCTCTTGCACTCGATGTTATAACCCATCAGTTTTCGTGAAGCTGGTTCAAATTTTCGTAAAAGTTTCTTGGTAACAACAATGTAACATGAAAGTATAATATCTGCTTACCCACGGAGCGTAATTATTTCAACGTGCTGGAACACATGACAATACCGACCCCATTATGTGTGTGCGTGTGTGTGTGCGTGCGTGAGGGGCCTATGGCAATTCTAGCTTGGGTTGGTGGTCAGAGGTACTCATTATAAAGAACCTTTAAAAAGAACCTTTATTAATTCTAACACGTTTTACCGTTGGGTTTTCAATGCCTTATAACTACTGGTGTGGTGAGGGATGTGAGGAATGTGTGGCTTAAACTTCCTCTTCCAAGGGAACTACTCCGTGGTCACGTGAGAAGCCTCACCTGAGCCGAGACTCGAACCCAGGTCCTTTCGGCTGTGAGTCCGTCACGCTAACCACTACACCACGGAGCCCGAGTATAAGCCTCGCGAGTGCCCCTCACATTATATGAGCTAGCCGTAACTTCAGTGGGTGAGGGCGAACGAGTTGCAAGTAACCCAGGCACTGATCGCAGGCTCTCATCAGCTTGGATCGACCAGTCAAGCTGAAGAATCTGTAGACCGGTTGCAAGTGACAATCAGCGCAGTTATAATAGGAAATTTTATTTATGAAGCATCTTGCATTATTTGCACCGCTATTCCTACTCCTCTCATGGTTCTTCATCCTCCCATGGTTCCAACAAGTGGTTCTTCTATAGCTTGAAAAGCCACTTATTATCTCGGCGTGAATCTCAAACTCGACATACTACACAATGCGTTGACTCTCCTTGCCCCGACCTGCTCTGCATTTTATGTTGCTCGTGCAATGATAATAAGCCTCGTAGTAAAGGAACACAGATAATTTATACCTCTTCACATAACGCATAGTATCGAGGTAAATGGATTGATGACATTTGTTGCTATCATAAACTACCGTAGAATATATTTATAGTTATGCAACAGCCCAAACTATTTTATCTATACAAAGTTACTGATTCTCGCTGTAAGTAAGATTTGAATGTGATGATGTGCCTCTTTGACGCACAACTGCGCTGGCACAATGAAAAAGAAGTCCTATAGATTTATTCCGAGGGTCGTCACCATACAGAATAACACCGGCCCCGCTCGAGCATCCGTATAGTTCTTGAGTATCTTATTCACTTGCATGAGTATCTTATTGTTTTAACTGAATGAATTGTCTTTGTGCTAGTGTTCTCTCGTGTTAGAATTACTACTTCACATAGTTTATTTTCCTTCATCGCTCGTCATTTCCCAGTCTTCGTAGCGTGCCCTCTACTCATTGCAGAGGGACAAAGCAGCAATGATATCCCTAATATATTTCTGAACGCAACACGCATTCACTTAATGCTCCTGCCAATGGTCAACTTACGCCAAAAGTGTCTGGCATGCGTTTAAGAAGTATTTATTCAACTGTGGTAACTCGTCATGGTCCAAAGAAGCATGATACTTGCATGTACACATCAATGCACGTCTCCAGGCCTAGCTGTGCTGCCCAGCCAGAGACTCGCAGAACTGACTGCGCGAGTCACCAAAGCTGTAAACTGCTGACAAACCTAAGTTTAAAATAATGGAATATATGATCAATCTGTAACTTAGATGCTTCAAGTCCAAAGCAATATTCAAAATTAATGACTGTTAACCGTATTCTGAACCTCCGTAATTATTCATTTTCTGCCTGTGAATTTTTCTTGATTGACCGTGTACATTTTAGGTATGATATGCTGCTAAGCATCAGCTATTAGTGTTTGTGGTCGCTGTATTTCGTGTGAAGAATGCTCTTCAATTGCACCCTCCTGATCCATTTCGGTGCGCTTTCATGGAGCTAACTATTGTGGGGTGAAATTTAACTCGAATAAAAATGCCCCTTCTGGGATTATCTCATGAATCGCTCTCGAATTTCCTGAAATTCCTGTTCGATGCCATAATACTGTTGGGTGACCCTTCTGCGATAGTTAGGGGTAGCGAAAATATAGTAGCACTAAAAGTTGAAGGGAATAGCCCACCACGGGAAGGAATATTTGAGTTACGTTGTCGTAACGTTTCCTCAGGATGTGCTTAGTTATTTCCACGGGCGAGTGTTTATCGTATCTGCATTGCAATGCTGATCATTAACAAAGACTCTGAACAAATTCAACAGGATAAAGTCAAGCTTAAATTGTTTATAAATGCAGGAGGTTCCAGATTCAATCTATTACGCTTGGAATTTTATGTCTTTTAAGTAACCATATCAGCTTACATCGATTTGTAGGCTGACTTTGTCGCCACGCATTAGGTTAAACAGGGAAGATAACCACTGGAGTCGGAGATAACACGGGTTTTGTTGGACGATGGTTCTTTAAAGCAAAAACAAGTGTTGCTTTCATCTGCATTTGCATAAATGGATGAAGCTTCGTAGCACCAAACACTTATTACGGAGCCCAAGCATCCTTGGAGTAGTAAGCTGCCTCTATTTTCTACACCTGTAACTGATAAAACACTCCCGTAAGCGTCGGATTAGGAAGCAAAAACTCGGTGTTTGGCGTTAACCTCAGCCGTGTTGGTGAGGCAATGCAGGCGTCTGCTAAGGTTCAGCTGTCGTACATCTCTCTAGGGACTTCTGGAGAGATAAGCAGGGCTGTAGTAGAAACGTTCTTGATTTGACACCTGCCTTGACTCTTCATTCGGTAATTATGCAAATCTAGGTGCGCCAACACCTGGCCTTGTCTGGGACGATCTTCCTCTCGTTGTGAGAGCAGGATAAGTTTATGACTCTTCTTTACAAATGGGAAACGATGTGATAGTGAAGGATAATTGTGACGGTTGCAGTGATAATTGACAGCTCTGATGGTCACTAATAATTCTAATGATGAGTTATAACTGCTGTGTGATTGATGGTTATAAGTACTAGCTTCGGTGATAATTTATGATTGTTATGATGAGGAATGGCTGTGATGATGAGTAATGATTGTTGTGATGAAGAATTATTTTATTGATGTCTGTAAATATTTATGGCTCTGAAAGATGAGTGTGATTGTAATAATTGTCGTAGCGCGAGGACACAAAAAAAGAGTAAACTGTGATTTTGTGGGATGTGATTCTAACAATTAATAATTATTCTGTCCATTAAGAACCTTTATTATTCTGAGTAGTAAAGTATCGGTTAATTTATTTGAAAAACTTTTGTCTTTTTATAACAATTCTGATGGAGAATGCTGGCTAAGATGATGGGCAATATTTGTTACGATGCGTTTTGATTGTGATGTGAAACGATAAGTTGTTGTGATTGGTGATTGAGTGTCTTATAGGAAAATACTAATTGTGGCAACCGTAAACGATTATTTCAACGAAGGGCGATTATTATGAGCGTGAAAATCACGATAATTAATGATTCGAAAATGATGACGGCAACGAGGAGCGATGTTACGATGCTTCATGGTGATGCTTATTATTCAAGAAAGCGAAGAGCTAGTAGTATAAGAAATCAGTGGATTGTGTGACTACCTGTGATGGTGAGTTATGATTGTCATGTGATGATTGTGATACATACTCTTAATTGCGTTACTACAATGGAGGATGAGTACTGCATCGAGGTGTATGATTGTTGTACATAGCACGAGTACGAGATAGCTGTGCTAACGAGCGATAATTGAGAGCTGTTGGTGGTAGAGAGGGGGAGGGGGTAGCGGGAGGGACGGGGGCAGGTGTTATTATGTCATCTGTCACAATTGCGAGGTGCTCTGAAGTCTCAGGTTTCATGTTATAAATGAAATAACTATTAAGGTAATGATTAAAAATCCACGGGTCTTTTTATTTCATTGTCTGCATGGATGACGGATCTGATTTATCCAGTAATGACAGGTCGCATCAACATAGGCAGGATTACCTGTATTTTGTCCAGTTGATAAATTTCTAGGGATTCGTGGACTTATATTCTTTATTTCATACTTCCGACATGACATTTATTGTTTTAACTGAATGACCGTTTCACTTACAGAGGTATAATCCTTGCATCGGCTTTCGACGTTATTTCCTGATGAACATAGTTTTTAGAGAACCGAGATACAGGTATGCCTTTTCGCTCTTTACAATCCTCCCTTCGCAACACAACGATAAATTCGGTCTTTAACTACCTATTCATGACACAGTGTATTATCTTAGAGAGCATTTACGACTACGATCTCCCCGCACTCCCGCCCACCGTTTCCAGCCTATAAGGATTATTTATGACACAAATACGGCCGTTTCCTCTAGGTAAGGTGGGCCGTAAATCCGTATGTGTAGGGGCACTCTGGTGTGTGCTCACAGTAATCCAGCACATAAGCACCGTGCCCATTGTACCTTTTATTTACAGGCCTGTGTGCTGTACAGTCACCCACTAAATATTAACCTGGAGGCTCTGTTGGTCACCGCAGACTCCCTGAATGTGTCCGCACCCTGAGGCCCTGATGCAGTTTTCATTTAGTCTTTGATGTTCACTAAGTCCAGTGAATCTTTCCTGCCATGACTGGATGCCAAGATGCAAAGTCAGCTCAATAGGTTCATTTTTCATTTAGTTTTTGATGTTCACCAAGTCCAGTAAGCCTTTCCTCCCATGACCGGATGCCAAGATGTAAAGTCAGCTCAATAGGTTCATTTTTCATTTAGTCTTTGATGTTCACTAAGTCCAGTGAGTCTTTCCTCCCATGACCGGATGCCAAGATGCAAAGTCAGCTCAGTAGGTTCTAGATTTAATATGATGTACTCTAAATTCACAGATTTTTTTTCATGCAATCTGATGTTCAAATGCACGAACGGTTCAGCTGTTTCTGTTGTGGAATACGCTGGATCAGCTGATTCTCCCAACAATCTAATGCCGAGATGCACGATCTGCTCAGCGGATCTCTTCAGTGAAGAGACGCTTTAGACCCCAGGGTGTTTGGACTAAACAATAACATGGGACGTTCACGTGTACGGTCGCTCAGTAACTCTATCCCGTATGATCCTCAGGCCAGCTCGAATTGTGTCGAATCTTATGTACTCCAAGTTCATAAGGCTCCCTACGTGCTCAGAAGCTTGGTAGTTCAATTGATCCTTATGAAAATAGTTTTTTTTACGACTCGTAGAATTCAAGTTAGATGTTCTCTATATTAACGTTATTCTTATCATTGGGATGGCTGATCAGTTTCCCCGGCAGTAACAATACCTAACGAAACAATAACGAAAACTCACGAAACAATAACGAAGCTTCAAGAAACCTAACGAAAACTCATTGCGTGCAATCGAAGAAGTGGCAAAATTAATTACAATCGATTACCTCGTTGTTCACTTAGCATGTTAGTGAGACGATCAATGGCTGTACTGTTGGCACCGACTGTGCCGGGAGGAAACACCTGGGCTGTTCCTCCTGCCCAGACCTGGCCTTAATGTGCTCCTTGAGCTCGATATCCAACCCATAGAGCTCTCATTATTGGGCCGGTCTGTGCTGCAAGTACTCTGTTGATGCTACCCAGCGCTCTGTATTCTGGCTGATCTGTGGTAAAAGTGCTCTGTTGATGTTACCCAGCGGTCTGTATTCTGGCTGATCTGTGGTAAAAGTACTCTTGTTGATGCTACCCAGCGCTCTATATTCTGACTGATCTGTGGTAAAAGTACTCATGTTGATATTACCCAGTGTTCAATGTTCCGGCTGATCTGTGGTAAAAGTACTCATGTTGATGTTACCCAATGTTCAATGTTCCGGCTGATCTGTGGTAAAAGTACTCTGTTGATGTTACCCAGCGCTCAAAATTCTAACTGATCTGTAGTAAAAGTACTCATGTTGATGTTAACTAGTGTTCAATGTTCCGGCTGATCTGTGGTAAAAGTACTCATGTTGATGTTACCAAGAACTCAATATTCTGACGGATCTGTGCTGCAAGTACTCTGTTGATGCTACTCAGCGCTGTGTATTCTGGCTGATCTGTGGTAAAAGTACTTTGTTGATGTTACCTGGTGTTTAATGTTCCGGCTGATCTGTGGTAAAAGTACTCTGTTGATGTTACCCAGCGCTATGTATTCTGGCTGATCTGTGGTAAAAGTACTATTGTTGACATACAGCACTCAGTAGTCTGGTCGATGTGGGGTGAAAGTACTCGATCATGTAAATGTTTTTTTTACCATATTCACTTCTGCTACCCGAAAATGTTTTGACGGCTTACTGAGTTTAACATTCAAAAGATGTGCAGTCTTTATCTAGGCTTGTGCGAGAAAAATGTGACGATATCAATACTTTCTTTTCAATAAGTTAGCTATTTGAAGTCAGTGGGCTCTTTCTGACTTATTCTACAAATTATTCCAGTTTCTGTCGAAGTATTCTTGCATCCCCTTCTCTCTATGAAAGGTGATTATGAACGGCATCACCTTAGTTCCAAAATCAGAACCGTGAACCCAGGGCTTCTCACATTGTAAACGTGTGCGTCAGAGCACCTTGGTCATTTTTGAAGTACAGAAAGCATTGGACTCTGTGTCCACGAGTGAAGGAAAACTTTGAGTCTGGATGCCGTGAAAGGATATGCATGGGTCTAGCGGCTGTGAAGATTTCTAATATACAGAGATTTCTAGTAATAATTCTATGAATTGTTAACACTGAAAAAACAAGAACTCGGAACTAATTTTTATTTCTTTCTGTCCGCAGCTGGCGCCCACTCCCACCCCTGGGGACGAGACCTGCAAGCGCAGCTCCCTCTGCTCGACGGTCAGTTGTGCTTCTTCGTTTCTGGGGCATTCTTGAAAGCACGTATATTTTCTTATTAAATCATTGCTCTATTTAAAACGGCTGGGTGCAGAAACAGTTCTTGAGATAATTGTTGCCGGATGTGGAATTTTGTACTCAAATCGTTTGGTTTCTCAGTATTAGTAAATTTATTATAACCACCGGAACATAATGTATTCAGGCTTTAAATCATTACTTTACTAGTATCAGGAGGGAATGTCAAGTATATGTTACTTTCAACCGAAATTAAGTGGAAATTGCAGCTGTGCAGTGCACCTCTAATTCGATTGTGGATGATCCTGAGCAACAGTCAAAATATTATTTGAATGAATTCAAATTTTCTGGTACATGGGTAAGGTACTTGCATTATTCATTATGAGTTTTGTCGGAATCATTGGCTTATGTGTTACCAGTTTACTATATATTAAAATGTACTTTCAAATGTAAGATACAGGATTTGATGGAAGCTGTTATGTAGCTGTGCACCTGAATGTCAAATGTGACCGTGCAAAGGCCGGGATCGTCTGTTACAACACCAATGTTCCGAGAAACGTCTTTAATTTTGTATCAGTTCTAGAGAAATTATTACTTATTTGTGAGGTTGAATAAAATTGACTTTTTTACCAAGACTCCTACAAAATGAAGTTCACGTTTATGAGGTTTCTTTGCAGCCTGATAGAGCGATGACATAGTGAAACCTCAAGAGCGAGAGAACTGAGAAGCCTCTCCTGCTATTAGTAGTGCAGTTTCTCATCACTGCTACTCGCCTATGTATGTAATGCAAAATATCAGCTCGTATTGTTATTACATTTTTTAAATCTTGCACACTCAGAATGTTATTCGCCTGAATTAAATGATAATTATTCTAGAGATATACAATACGTTATCAGAAAAGTTGTACAGTGACTGACATAGAATCTCGTCTCCCCGGAAAGCGTTGGGACCGCTCATACATAGAAGGAGACACTTTGAGACATTTGGAAACCTTTCAAAATTGGTGTTCACCGACCCTAGCTTCTTGATGTCATAAGCTCACGAGGGCGTGTCAGGATCTAGCCTTTGTTTATAGTCTCAATGAAGCTATCTGGATCTTCTTCTTTGGGCGATCAGTTTTGATATCGTCGGCGCTTTAGTTCGGCTTGCTGATAGTATGTCAATTACCAGTATGCTCAATTCCAAGGAATAAAGCACAGTTTGTCTTATTTTCCTCTAACAAACGACGCTCAAAATTTCTTTCAAAAGTGTGCTTCGGGAATGTTCTGAAGATGGTTTTCGGGATGCTTCGAAAGTTAGCATGTTTTTGCTGAGTAAATTATCGGTGAAGAAGATCGAAAATCAATAATTTAAAAGTATTTTGAAGTGATGCCTGGTGTGACTTGTGCCGTCTACTAACCTGATTGAGTTAGTAACAGTAAGAGGAGATATTATCGATTATGCTAACTGCAATTAGTCTTGAAAGTGAAGTCTACTCGCATATTCATTACAAGTAACTTATGTATAAACATATATTCTGGTTAAATGTCTTTACAGCCCTGAACACTGCATTAATGATTATGGTTCATTTTAACGACCTCGCCGTTCCTAACATATAAAATACATAGACTCAAGTTGTGAGCAAATTTCCGGGCATGTTTTCAAAGTTTTTTTTTGCCGGCAACAAAGCGGTATGATTGTTATGAATGCACATCAGCGGGCTCGTTGAAATTGCATGTTATGCGCCCTCATACAGGCGTTGACTGCCACGTACGCCAACGCTCGGCGCTGCTCACGCTCTCAAAGTACGTTCTGGAATTTGTTTAATTTTCCACACCGGCACTCTGGGAACGTAACGGGGCGTCATTCCCGGTCTGCGGTTCATGCTCATTTCGTTTTTTAATATGTAGGTCACGGGGAAATTTTCCGAATTTTTGTGGGTGTCGTTGTGCAGTTCTGGTAAGTGGTGAGCCGGGCAGCGGTCGAGAAAACGGTATGGGGGAAAATTGGTGAGTGTTGTGGTAGGGGCTTTTGTCTATGGCATCTTTTGTTACATACATATGCGGCAATCTAAAAATCTCAAACGTTGTATATCTTCATAAAATGTGACGTGTAGTACATATGTGTGTTCGAACGTGTTCATGACATAGTATTCCAACGGAATAATTTTAGGAACTTTCTATCATGCAATTCTTTTAATATTCAAATTCTCGAAAATCCATCTCAGAAACGCAGCAATCACTGTATCATTAATGAAATGGAAAATCAATGAGTATGTAGCTAATGACTCGTTCTCTAAATTGATCTACTGTATGAAAAGTCCTTCTCAAATATTGCTGCAGATTTGTTGTCACCGTTGATACACAGTTTAAACCGTACTTTTATATTGCTACAGAATTTGTCTCAAGAAAAATGCGCGGCGTAAACCTTACATTTATATTGCTGCAGAGTTATTTTCAATGTCGCTGCACGGCATAAAACGCACTTTTATATTGCTGCAGCTTATTCTCAACATTGAAGCTCTGCATACTAGTAGATCGTATTCTAACATTGCTGCCAACTTGTTCTCATTGTTAACGTACGGTATGAACCGTATTCCTCTATTGCTGCGGACTAGTGCTCAATGTGATCTCGTGCCCGCAGTGCTGGACAACCTGCGCTCAGCTCGCCGTGCACTACCCCATCTGGAACTTCAAGTGCCACCAGGCCGACTCTTGTGTGAGTAGTGCGGGTGTGTATGTGTGTGTGTGTGAGTAGTGCGGGTGTGTGTGTGAGTAGTGCGGGTGTGTGTGTGTGTGTGTGTGAGTAGTGCGGGTGTGTGTGTGTGTATGTGTAGAGCGGGTGTATGTGTATGAGTAGTGCGGGTGTGTGTGTG
>VOMN01084618.1:0-11929 GCA_014899125.1 Orchestia grillus
ACCCACCATCGACACCCCCTTCACAATCCCAGTCAAGGAGTCAACCAACAGCCTCAAGTCCCAGGGTCCAAAGTATAATTGCCTTAGAAAATCTTAGCCAACCCGCAACTTCACTACACGTTTCTGTGTATTTTGTATAGGTGTGCTTTCATAGAACTCGACTCCTTCATAGAAAAGAATGTATCTCCACAATTGGAACGGTCTTTCGTTGAGTCAAATTGATTCTGACCTCTTCATCATCGCCATCTGTTCAATTGGCAAGTTTGATGATGTTGAGCGTACATTGCTCTTAAAATGGCTGGTTTTCAGAACAATTACGACGTTTGACGTATTTGTTCTCATCGTCAAAAAATAACGAAATATTCGGGGGGACTTATTACTCGCTCACATTTTGAATGAATTTGAACGCAAAAAAGAAAAATTCAATTTCTGCCCTCGGATCCCTGTCTTGAAATTTGCTAGAGTGCGAGGGCGGTGTTAGAAATATTTTCTTTTTCGGTGTTTGTAGATGAAGGAATCCACGTCCCTTAAAGTGAACAAATGCTCAAGAAACACTGCGTTGTCATAACATACATAAGTAATTATTATAGTAATGGTCGAAGAAAGCGGAAAAAGATGAAACCTGTTTCGCCTCTACAGCCACAACTTAGGCGTCTCTACTCCAAACGTAAAAGGCCTTTGTGCCCCAATCTTTAGCTTTATCATATGCAATATTCCCAAAAAATTGAATTGGCTGAGAGGGAGCTTTAGGCTGAATCAATTCTGAGGTTTCAACATACTCAGTTTTTTTCTGAATCACGCAGAAATTTGAACGAACTCGCTACATTCGTCATCTTAGATTCACTTGTTTTGATCTTGAGTAATGTCCAACGTGGTGCAAAATTATATTTTTAATACTTTCTGTAGGGTGTTATGTACTGGTCCAAATAATGGCATCGAAACTCATATGCGGACATTCCCATGTGCAGTGTTTACGCTTGGGGTCTAACTGGAACGATTTGTTATGCTTTTGTCATTTTGAAATACCATCACAACTTGGATTCATCAAGTTATGCTCTGTCATGAATCCCGGTGCACAATATGCATGAGCTCTTTATTTACAATGCGTTGTCAGAGATATTTTTAAAATTGTGTTTCAAGGATGATTTCAAATTACATCATGCGTACAATAGGGTTACCAGCACTTCGTTCGCCATCGATGGTTAGGAAAAGTGGTGACTTAACTCACGTCTTGAAACCATGAAAATCCCAAATCTTCAACCCGATTCCACCGCAGAATTGTAAATTGGCAAGTTTGGATACTGAAGAATCGCCAAATCGCGCTGCACCTCACTCCTTCTAAGTAGTTACGGTTTTACAGGTACAGTTTACAAGTTTCTGTAAATTCAGGACTCGCTGTAAACCGAGGTTTACATTACGCTATATGCGAGGGAAAGTAATGTCGTTCTCACCTAGCTTTGGGACGGAGGCAAATGTTTACCATCAGTATTCTCTACAGTACCCACAATATTCCATTACAGCGAGCTGACCTGAAGTATTAGCTTCGGGGTGTTTAGGTTATATTTTACGATAGCTTCTCGGTGTTTCGTAAATGCAATGCCTGTAAACGAACTAATGTACCAAAAAATATGCGCGGGCCAAAATAATTTATACTGGGAGGCTGGATTGCTTCTCATCTCTTTTTCTCCTGTATCTGAGACCCTTCCTTCAAAATGGAGCGTCGCACAGATCCGTGTTAAGATGCAGGACCATTCAACGCGTGCAACATCACGCAGATTTAGATTCATGTCGCCAATGTGTATTATTGTTCATGTCATTGTTTTCGTAGTTGCATGAAGATGCAGAAGCGTAACAGATAAAAATTCAAGTAATCATGCTCCGAGTAAGAGCTGGCCCTTCTCAACCGTATGATCTTTTATTGCAGTAGCCCATGTTCGTGGTGGGCACGCTCTTGCTGGTGTTCTGGACCTTGCGTGTTATTTGTGCATGTATTCAGTCCTGCAACAACGAGAGCGCATCAAGCTGTTCTTGTAGCCTTCTATTTATATAGAATATACATATATGATACATAGTGACGCGTTAGTTTTTCTTAGGAATGTAGGTTCTCCTCAACATCAAAGCGCATGTAAATATGTTTAGCAGCCAGGCCTTCTTTTTAATATAACTATTTGTCACATAATTCGTGTGTAATGTAGCATTTAATCGAGATTATATGGCATTCTCTACTTAATACTTACCTCTTCGAACTACTTTCTCGATAGGTTGATAAATTTGCTTCAGTTTTATACCATTTTATTCTAATGAAATATTTGTATGTTACTGGAGCTGGTTGATCATTTCATTTGTTTGTTTTTAGAACAAACTTTATTTTCTATGAAAGCGAACGAACTCTTTTGTGAGTAAAATTCTCATCATTGATCACATTTACGGTTCTCAGCTTGTGTGAGTTATAGCTTCGGGCATTGCCATGTATTGTCTGCATTTGTTTCAACATTCCCAGGAATGATTTTCTTATTGTAACTCAAGCTACGCTTCAGAGAATTTCTAGACTGTATTTTGTATAAGGTCCAACGTACCTGCTCCTAGTATAAGAAAAATTACCTATCAAACAATTGGTCACGAATTCTTAGGATTTAATGTATGTCGTGGAATTAATACTATTAAGGTGTTACCTTGGGACCAATACTGGCGTACTAGCAGTGTGAAACTTCTAAGTGACAATATGATATAGAAAATATTATATATATTTCTGCATATAATAGGGGCCAATACGTTCGCATTGGCTAATTAAAATTGGCCACAAAATGGGCCCGCAAGAGTTTTTGGAAATGCGTTAACCTAAACCAAGTAGAGAGAGAGATATGGGGATATTCGCTCGGTGTGTAGACAGTAGCGTCATGTTAGAAACCTGCTTTCCTTCCACTGCCGTCCAGGATTTTGGTGTCAAATTAGACGTGCGAATAGAATTGACTCACAGAGACACGAGTGAGAGGTAATAAAAATCAATGATTGACGATGCAGTCTTGACCCATACCTACATTTTTTACAAGGCACATGAACACACGGGCTGTGTATGTTACGCCAACTTGTGTTCCATAAACTTGTGAGAACGTATTATGTACATATATGCATACATATTTTATTGTAAACCAATTTTGAATCGCCATATTTTTACAATTGATCATTCGAAAATTTCATCGGATTATTTATAAAAAGCATAAGAGATGTCAGTATACGTTTCATTATCCACATTGACTCGTCTCTAACTAAATGAGGGATGCATACCGACGTTGACAGTACCGCTTATTTTTCTTAGAAACATTAGTGCACAACATCGACACTCGGTTCTGCAATATGAAAAGGAAATACCTTAAACTTGACAAAACTGCGCCTAATTAGACTAGATTCTTAATTTGAAATTCCCTATTCACATGAAATGCGATGCAAGAAGAATGGATCATTTCGTATTGACTTGAGGGAAAAGGGGAATCTATACACCGGATTCCCTGCGCAACATTAAACATCAAGTTACGAAAGAAGAGGAAGAAAAGACAAGAGATAGCAGAAAAGACGTGAGAAGGGAAAGAACCAAAGTGGGCACGAAAGATGGAAGTCACTAAGGCTAAGGTAACCTAAGGATGTCTCCTGCGGAACCTAGTCCACATTGCATACAACAGACGAATACGCCTATCGCCCATCCAAGGAGGCCCCTGAGGAAACCGCGCCCGGGCTTCGTTTGTTAAGTATCGATGTAACAGTTCAATTTTACACAGTTCTAACGATACTGAAATAGTCATTGGCTAACTTTTTTAAAACAGTATCTTCAGGAAGGTAAAAAAATCTTTTAAATTGAACTGTAAGAATGAAATAGGAGTTGATACCTAACGTAAACGAATTAGATTTGTCACCGTGAAAGAAATAACAAGAGACCGAAAACAATGGAAAAACAGGTATGAGGTGAACACAGTCAGCATCGCTCATAAGAAAATTGGATGGATAATGTCTCACTGAGAACAACCACGTTTTAGACTTGAACAAGAAAATTGAGGCTCACTAGAAAAAATTCTAACGCTTTCTCAAAACTTTACATGAATTTCGAAACATATTAACAAAGACATAAAATTGTACAGGATTGTGATCAACTTTGTTCGACCTGTTGATACTAAAAGAACTGAAGTCACAGATTATTTATAAAAATGGAAATACTTTTTATTGATATAATTTAGTTATTTGAGTAGTTTTTCGAGTTTCTAAACATTGAACACCCTGTAGAACACCAACACATGCGTAGTCCAGTTATTACCAAGTGACAACGAGAAAATAAATATGCAAGAGTTGACGTAACTGTCGCACCTCACGGGAAACGTGCAGTTCAAACACTTCAACTCTTTTACAACTTCATTGAACTGCGAAAGAACTTTTAGAACAACTCAATGACTTGAGGGAATTTTGCTCCCAGCACTGGTGGATATCGAATTTTTTCTGGACATGGAACTTCGGACATTGAATGTATTTTGGACATCGAACTCCGGATATTGAATGTATTTTGGACATCGAACTTCGGATATTGAATGTATTTTGGACATCGAACTTCGGACATTGAATGTACGCATTTCGGCCACTGGTGGACAGTGAATGTATTTCGTAAGACCAACAAGCAAAGCAAACTATATCAGCTTCATTCATGAAGATCAGCTGACGCATCGGTAACTTTAGTAAGGCACGAATATCACAGAATTGAATTAGACAATGACTTACTTCACAGCATCATCAATCATCTTACGCTATATATTCTATTTCAAGCGTTTTGCAACAGTGAAACTCGTCGGAAAAAACGTACTAAAAAAATCAATTGAAATCACGCGAAAAAACATGGGCGTGCAACGAACGGAAACAGAGTGCGGCATTTCAGCAGAAGATGCTAGTATCTAATATAGAAATAAATTATTCAAAAATAAAGTAATCCCGTATAAAAAAAACGATACTCGAACAGGCTTATTGCACCTCACTTTAGCGAAGAAAGCGTTGAAGAAGATAACGAGGTCTATATTCCCCAAGGAACAAAAAATAAATGAAAATAGTAACGGATGAAATGAGAACAACCAAATTACAATTTCAACCCACAACCCACTCCTGCAGCCAGGTAGCTAGGGTACCTCAGATGACGCCAAATCCCTGCCACACTCGCGCACGACGGATTTGTTCCATGTGACGCACAAAGTTCTGTCAACCCAGCAGACCTCGCGCATCACTCATGCAATCTGATGTGTTGGTATCTAATGCATAAATAATTAAATCAAGACCTGAAATAAAGTTTTTGAGCTAAGATATCTAATTTTCTAAACAGCATCAAGCGTTAGATCTTAAATACGATTCAAAATAAAGACACAAAAGTAACAATGAAATATTACATGTTATAGCCACGGAGAATCTTCCTCACAACCTCATAAGTAGCTCAAGTCGAACAAAATATAGCATAATTACAGCATTCTAGAGAATATGAAGTAACTTATAAACAACACGAAACAGGATACGTGAATATATCTCGGTTCTTGAATAAACTGGCTCACAAACACAGACTTGACATGACAAACAGTACAAACAAAGCTAAACTCCCCAGCCGAGCTACGTCTGAAGAAGGCGGACATCGTTTCCTAGGTAAATAAACTACCTTTATTTACTAAAACACATACTAAACCACGCATAGCTTCTAAGATCGATTTCAAGCATACTTGATACTTTATCCCTATCAATTTTTTTTGGTACTTAATCCCTATCAATACGGTCAAAACTTGACTGTATTTTAACTTGTACGCAGCTAAGAAAAAAACATCAAACGTAACAGCTACGGCACAAAGCTGTCTTCGTCGCCGCAGGAAAAAGATTGAGTTGTCGCTACAGCTCTTCAAATAACTGCCCAGAGACTGCAGTGCTGCGCGCTGGAATGCAACTCCTTTCTTTTGTTGCCTGGAAGACTGAGTCGAGACCGGTATAGGAAGGGCGACACGTCATTTACCAGAAAATAAAATATCGCAAGCATAATAGTCACTCGAAGAGAACAAGAGAAAAGCAGAAAAACGCCTCCAGTCACCGTTGAACTTTCAACACGACAAATACATCAACTTCCGGAACCCGTAGCCACGCACGGAGCTGTCTACTTCTCTTCTGGAATGTCACATCATTAGCAGTAGATGAAGTTACGCAAAAATACTTTTTCAAACTGAAACAATGAAGAAAGGGAAACTGTTACGACAGTAAGCAGAGTAACGATTCGTCCGATATCCCCACGGACTGAACATGACAGCGGTCATTTTTGTGGGCTCCATGGTGTAGCGGTGAACGTGATGGCCTCACAGCCGAATGGACGAGGGTTCGAGCCTCGGCTCAGGTAGGTGGGGCTTTTCACGTCACCACGGAGTACTTCCCTTGGAAAAGGAAGTTTAAACCACACATTCCTCACATCCCCCACCACACCAGTAGTTGTAAGGCATTTAAAACCCAACGGTAAAATGTGTTGGAATGAATAAAGGTTCATGTTCCTGGAGATCAAGGGAATATTGGCTGCACAAGCTATCACCTCCAAGGGGCCAAAAGGGTCAAGCCATTAACTCTAAAGCGACCAATAAGAATAAAGCGTCATCCAACAATGACATCGGCATCAGCAACAGCAACAGCTGGAACACTGGAATGAGCTCCGGTGACAGCTTCACCGAAGTCATGACGCCTCCAGGAACTCCAACATGTCTGCTACAGTAGCGAACAGGAACGACTCGAGTAGATATCTCGGCAGCATCTTGCACTTCAACAGTTGTTACACGAGAAGATTTCAGCGAGCACATACTACTACCTTGAGTGAGAAAATACATCTAATTTTTAGTATGAGAAAGAAACTCCAATATTTTTAGTCACTTCTATCATCAGTCCATGCAGTGAAATATTCAACTTCAAAGCATGTGTATTAAACTTTCGCAAGTAATTAAGACGCCAAGAAAAATTAAGCACTTTGATGACTTGTTTCTCCACCAATAGCAAGCTTTTAGGATACGGGGTTCTTTAACTCTCTTTTTGAACACCAGATGCTATTAATCATACACTGGACCCAAATAGTGAGGGACACTTATTCTAATTTATCATGCACATATAATATAACGCTGGACACTGCGAATGAGTAAGTAAAACCATAACAAGAGCAAAAGCATCAGGAAAAGGGAGGGAAAAACACAATTGAAAACATGTAAGACGATAAGAAATGTAAACGCACGCGATGGACATTATACAAAAATCGCAGCGCGCCAACCTGCATTTAATATGGCATCGGGAACAAGGCAGGCAGGCAGCCTCCTTAGAAAAGAAGTGCAGGAATTATCCAGGAAATAGAGGCCCTTACTAAATAAGTGATTTTGTAAGCGGTTACCTCAACTAATGGAGCAATGTACAATCCCGACGGTTAGACGACGCAGTCCAGTCTACTTTTGAGAATAAAAATATTAACACCTCAGGCATAAAGGCAGTCATTTTCGCACGGAGTTCACATTAGGAAGCTTTCAAAATATAACATCACACTCAATTGAAAAACGCTCTGAAACACACAGGAACAGCTACCGTATGAAGCTTTATTTTATGAACATTAAGCAAAAGAGACGCATTACATTAATGGCTTGAAACACTGAACCATTCCGCCAAGAAATACAAGGTTCACGAGAATAGCGCCTCGAAGTTGCACCATGAAATAAAACTTATTTAGTCTATTTCGAAATCAGAAACGCTCACCTTATTACAATTCGGGCTTTGGCAGACAAACATGCCACTTTCTCTGCCTCTGCTAAGTAAGTTTTCTCTTACCATTTTCCCTCGTATTTATCGGTTGTAAATCCCATCTCAATAACAACACGTGTCTACACTGACAAAATTAAATTGTATCACGTAGAAGTGGGGCCGTTTCCGCAAAGGAAGAAACTACTCCAACTCCAGGCTTACTGTGCCACGGACTCGTACAGCGACCCTCCTGCTATAGAAAAAAAATGTCTGAGTCATATACAGTATGGAGTTTCTCAAGAGGATGTTTTTCTAAGCCTCTCTCGCTGCCAACACGCAGGATGACGAGTCTGTACTGCAATAATGCAGGTTCCGATCCCACTCGCCCAAGAAATATTTTTCATGTACACAAAAACCTTTATTCAAGAATTATTGTTATTTCCTAAATCTTACCACTGCAGCCACTTCAGGCGATCTCAGTAGGATAGCTCAGCAAAGGTATATTAGTTCTAAGAAGTACTAATTCCACTTAATGATTCCCAATATTTGCATTATTTTGTTTACTTGCCTTTTGATAAGATCATCGCATATATTTCAGGTTTAGGTTCATTTTCAGTAAACACTAAAATTCTTTTACGCTACTGAATTAAAAAAAAACACGGGGAAAAAACACCCATCCTCCGAGGACAGGAAAGCCCCAAAAAGTGGAGTACGGCATGCAGAGACAGTCAGGACCAGACAACCTAACACATGAACTTACGAACGAACCTCCCAACAGTGGTCTACCTCCCAAACTTCCGGTAAAAACGCTGTTGCACAAGTATCATACATAGGGTGCATTAAAAAGAGAAGTGTAGCAAAGGGGCCATATTGGACTATCTCGTCGTTTAAATTCACATGATATGAACACGTCAAAGTTTGCCATGTAGCTTATCCTCCAAAGATCACTGTTGAAAATCCTTCAGGCCTCAAGCACACATAGTTCAATCTTAAGTTTTCATTATTTCATTCAAAACTAGGGTAACCATGCACACTAGTGCATAAGATATGAACGACGTTTCAAGCAATATTTTGTTTAATTACAAAATACGTTCATTCTTTATGGGGAACTCAGCAGCACACAGCAGCTCCCAGGAGCAGAGGGAGGAGGAGCTTTATGGTACCGTTTCCACCAGGGTCACCAGCACACTGCAAATATGGGCCCCCCCAGCCCAGACTGGAGAACTCGTCAGCAAAGGATTACAGTAATTGATGCATAGTTTAGATTGTTAGAAACTATATATGATTATAATATTAAAGTAGATATTCGCTTTAGTTTTACAGCAGCAGCTCTCAGACCTGATGGTAGCGAAAGAAGCACGCAGCAGATGGTCGGTCGGTCGGTCGGTTACCTCGTGTCTCACAATCATGAGGTTCGAATTCAACTTGGGATGGAAATAGAAAATATTACCCATTGGGTGTCCAGAAACTAATAGGACTTTTGAAATTCAGGAAAGTAACTTAGTCACTCGGATAGTATTTCCTGAAATTTAGAAAATGTTAATGACAATACTTGGTGTGCATGAACGCGTTAGCCCACGTAAATGACACACATACTGTACCAGCCATGCATTTACAACACGCTCTCACTGTACAACCAGAAAGGATGTGGAGCCAGAGAAAAATTTTCTGGCTCCAGCTCTGGAACCATGATTTTGTGGGACACTAACTCCTACGCCGTTTATTTTTACTCGGGGTAAAAAGCATACTAATTGCCAACTGCCCAAAGCTCTTGGCTCGGGCTCCAGTCAAGCGAAATATACCACCTCCCTCCCATGTCTGCAATGAGGTGCAGCAGGAGAGCTCGTTTACATAGTGATTGCTTTGAGAACTTACGACATAAGAGATTCCTCACGAGCGCTACTAAAACGCCTACCTGAGCGTGACACGACTTCATTTTTTTTTAATTTTCTTTTAAAAGACTCACGTTACAAAAACTCTTATTGGCTCATGTGGCTGACTAGCAGATCAGAACTCAACCGAGTTCTGTTCCTAAGTTGGTGACTTCGGGGCCACCCAGGGAGCCACAGCTTGGGTCTGACGTCTCGGCCGCCATGCAACAGCAACGTCATGTGAGCAGGGAGCTGATGACCTTCCTATTCTCAATGACATTTGTACCGAACACTGCAGCTAGAATGCAGAGACAAAGAAATTGCACATAAACCACCCTGAACCAGCATCAACTTGACTGCCAACCAGCATAAATTAGACTCCCAAGTTGGACCAACTTGGCTCCAAACCAGCATCAACTCGGCTCCCAACCAGCATTAATTAGACTCCCAAAAAAAACTTGGATCAACTTGGTTCCCAACTACCATCAACTTGACTCCTAATCAGCATTACTTAAGACTCCCAACTAGCATCAATTAAGCTCCCAACAAGAATCACGTGGCTCCCAAACTGCACCCTAATTTCTTTCAGAAGTCAAATTAGAGGGGCTAGCCCTACCAATTTGGCTTTAGAATGGTATTCGGTCAAAACACTAGAGCTAAAATTTATAGAAAATGCTATTGCACACAAAAAGCCGCGAACCATGCAGCACCAACTTGGGGCACATTGACAGCTTTTGACAATCTCAAGTTGAGAGATGATCTTGCGAAATGACTTGCAGCTCGCTGCCATTGCCGGAAAATGAAAATTATCTTCCTTTTCCTCAGTCACAATCAGGAAATGAGAGGCAGGACCGACAACAACGCATCCACTGACAGAAAATGGCACACATTTCTCTGACCAACTCGGTTCGTTGCTACTCGGTGAGATTGACCTGGAACAGAAGGTGAATTATTATGATCATTATTATCATTATTGTAATCATTATCATTATTATTATCATTATCATCAATTAGTTCAAATTTCTCGAGCCACATACCATAAAGTGAATAAGATTAATCCTAAAATGACAAACAACTACCCAGATGAGGTCTATATCAAGTAAATAAGACAAATTAAACAAGACCATCAATAAGGAGACAAATAACAACACCAATACTAAAACGACAAACACTCAGAACACCAATACTAAAAAGACAAACACTCAGAACACCAATACTAAAAAGACAAACACTCAGAACACCAACACCCAGGTGACGCCCACCTTCTCAACAGAGGACCCGGCGTAGTGGCCAGGCAGCCTGCAGCAGGGGGGGGAGGGCAGGGAGTGCAGGGTCACGCGGCGGCACATGGCGTAGCACAGCAGCAGCAGGATGAGCACGGTGAGGGCACACGTCGTGTACACGATGTGCAGCTGGATCAGCACGGTCTCGTCCTGTGTGCGCAGGCGGACTTGAGAACGTGTAATGTGATATCGAAGCTACGGTACATGCAAGGAAGAAGCATGTCTGTTTTCTGTTATAAAACTGAATTTCAAAGGCAATGGATAAGATGTATTAATCTGATTTCATTCCATAGCGAACAGTAGTTATTAATGGGTTGTATACCACCGTGGATAATGGAAAAAGTCAAATTAAAATATCATCAATTACCTCTGTAGTTAAGTTTTAAAGCTGTGAAGAGACTTAAGCCAAATTCGCATGAGATAATTTAAGGACATAGAAAAAGAGGTGTGGGGGCATAAAAATCGAACATCAGCTAGTCGTCCTCTGCTTGATGCATGCCAGTCTCACAACGGGAGATGTGGGGTGGCCCCATACACACCATCATTCAAGCGTGCTAGAAAAAGGAACGACCAGGATCCATCTTGTGAGGTAAATGACTCTAAACATGACCCATTTTATACTTTGTACCATATATTTAGCTTTAGTTGGGTAATTCACTTGAAAAAATGACGTTAAAAAAATTACTTCACAAGAATTCAATCGCATGAAATCGCACAAGAAGTTTGGAAATCTACGACGCACCACAGTGAGCACACTAATGATAGAAGTAGTAGTAGTAGTGATAGCAGCGCTTCAGAAACTCATGACTTTCTTGCATCGAAAGAGTAAGGACCATTTAGTATGGACAAAAGAGAACGAGGAATCCATGCACAAGGTGTGTTCCCATACAAGATCCCCTGAGCATAGAAACAGCAAGTTGAGAAGGAGGAGGAAGAAAAGACAAATAAGAATTAGCGAAGAAGGAATGAGAACAGAAAGAAGCAAAGTGGGCACGAAAGACAGAAGTCCCGAAGGCCTAT
>VOMN01084630.1:0-27162 GCA_014899125.1 Orchestia grillus
CGATGTACCATGCTCTGTATGTGAACTAGATCGGAATAAAATATTTCTTTCTTACTGTATTGATGGGTAATCAAACCTTAAAAGAGTGATAGCTTAATGGTTGCTCCTCACTTCCAGAGTTTGTATTCACTTAAGGTTAAGATTTCATGCGACCCCCCCGATTTTAGATGTCAGCCATATAACGATCGCTCAAATGGCAGAAATAAAACTTTTATTTATGAAGACTTAAATCGGAGCAAAGAAATTAGTCACACATAAGCTACTGATCGATATAGCTAAAATTAGACTTGATGCCAGTCCAGACGCAGTTCTCTCCTTCACGGTGTAACTGGAATGCCGTCGAGTTTCACGCCACTTTCGCTGTGCCAGTCACGTAAGCGTTAACTTTCAATGCATTATTTTAAAAATATTTTGCGGTACGAACTTCCACAGTAGTTCATTTTTCTCGGACTTTGCTTAGGGGAAGCTCTCCCTCCCATCGCTAGTTTTTTAAAGAGTAGGTGACCGTGTTCAAAAAAAGGTCCAATTTAGAGGACGAGTATGAGGGAAGCCAGCTGTGACCGTCCGCTCGAGGTCGTACGCAAGGAAAATCTTGGCAGCATCTCTGGACGCTGAGCAAGAATTGCGGATGTTTATACTAAAAACTGCTTGTTTTTCTCCATGCTCA
Organism: Orchestia grillus; assembly: GCA_014899125.1. Classification (NCBI taxonomy): domain Eukaryota; kingdom Metazoa; phylum Arthropoda; class Malacostraca; order Amphipoda; family Talitridae; genus Orchestia; species Orchestia grillus. Next base: position 668 of record VOMN01084630.1, read on the forward strand.
CTTTAGTGAATTTTTTTAGTGAAGTAAACTGATGTCCAGTGTATTTTTACTCCAGATGCCTTTTGAAAAATCCGTACAATTTTCCATGGACATTCTTTTTATCATTTCTGTCCCTTTTAACGTTAGTCTCAAAATAAATATTCACTGAAAGGATGAAAAAACCGCTAGATTTTTAACTTAGAAGTAAGGAATGATATGAAATCGTATTAAGAAATAAGGAATATGAAATTCCTTATGCTGATATTTCGTATTTACCCGACCCCATTCAGATTGAGTAAATTGAGTGGGTTGGCAAAAAGTACATGGAGTGGGTTGCCTTCAAAGCGTCAAAAGTTGACAAAAAAGCCTTACAAGAATGTGTCCGAAAGAAAACATTTACTGACTGATCACCCTTATTTTCACACAAATTCTGCTCACAGGAATGCTCTGCAATTCATCACAAAAAGTTACTTGGTCAATACGAGAAATACTTTCATACGAAAAAAGGTATTTTTTTGTAAGCCCTTACTACATTTCCTCAACCCGTTTTGAGTTATTAGAAATATTGAAGTGAGCTGTGAGAAATATCAATCACCTGTGCACTGTGTGAAGTTTAAATGATTTTAAATAAAATAACCGAGCTACCAACTCGTGGACACATAGTGCACGTACTCTAAAAGTTTTATGCTTGTATATTGGAGGGCTTGACTTTCTTGTCTTAACTTTATCATTATCTTTGGCAATGTTAGAAACTGCAATAATTTAACCCTTCTATAATATCAAAATAATGTACACGTTATGAATCGTTACTGAGAAAATACGATTTGCGTGAATGTATTGTGTACTCAGTACATACACTGATCATGAACATTAAATCCAGAGTACACATTGATAACGTATTACGTGACGACTACTTTTTGCCTCCATCTTGGCAGACGTCGTTAAATTGATTTCAGTAACGATCACTATAAACATAAAAATTCACCTAAAAAATTTTCCCGAATGAATTATTTGCCTCATTGCAACCCATGTGACATTAAACGGGATTGAAGTATATGTATCCTAAAATAGGAATCTACGAGAATCCTAAAGTATATACCACTTTACCTGATTTACCTTAATTTACTACATTTAATGTCCCATTTCAGAAGACATTTTATTCAAAATTGCGTAACATTCCCGAGTTAGCACACAGAACAAGCTTCTAGGAAGGCACATGTGAAAATTCTGTGGCCCGCTGTCCAAAGCACTGCCCAGTGAAATTGTTCAGAATAAAAACGAATCTCACAGCACGTTCTCAAATATTCTGATCTTGCGAATAAAATGACGCTATACTCAGAATTAAAATCATGACCATGTCTCCAATCGTGTCACACTTCTTCACTGTAGCGTGGAAATTGATACCTTTTACCTGGCTGAAAATGTAAACATGCATATTACAGCCAAAATATCGCATTCCAGAAACATGATGATCAGCCGTTACACTCAAATCAGCGCAGGTTCCAGCCGCAGTCATTTCATGAAAAACGTGCCATGTCTGGACCAGCTCGTACGTGCCTTTGAAGAGCCTCTTTGTATTTTGAGCCCGTCGCTTGCTGATGTTTGACCGGAAGATTATTCGGCGGTGGAAAACTGCTGAGCTCGGCAATACTCCGCCCGAATGTGGTCGTCTGCAAGTTTCACAAGAATTTTTCGTATATTGGGAAGTGATGCCTCAGCGTCACAATCGGATGCACCGCGAGTTCGAATTTCTTTCATCACAAATATTATCATTCTCACATTATCAGACAGATATCTCGTATTTTTGAGGAGATATCACTCGGAATTGGATCTTAATTGGACCATTGTGTTTCTAATGTACGGTAGTTTTGCGTGTGAAACTGGTTTATAAATTAATAAATTAATTTGTGTAGAAGTGAAGATAACTCATTGAAATTTTACTCATTCTTCTTTCTGAAGCTATGAGATAAACAGTGATAATTCTGATACGATAATTTCAGTAGACACTTTCATCGCATGTTGGACACTTTTGTTTCACAAATCAGGTCACTCGTGATCAATTGTAGGAGGTCATTTAAACTAACCACGCGTCGATACCCACAACAGTACAGGTCAAAATTCACGTACGTGTCGGTTCCGCTACAACCTCTTGCATAGTAATCCCAATAATTGTTTTTTAGTTCAGCATGAAAAATAAAAATGATGGATGGAAGTGGAAGCAGTTAACGTCACGACAAGCCCTCCTAGTGCCATCAATATCCCAGGCTCGCAAGCGACTGCTCCATGAAAGCAAGAGAAGTGACGGCTCCAGCAATGATTGGTCGTGCCTGCGCTTGGAGTCTCTCTGGTCTTCAAAGCCAACCTGCCAAATTCAACTACGGCCATCACAGGGCTGCGATCTGTCCAGTTTTGACATCACAGATGTGACGTCAAGGCAAAGATAGGCGTAGTTAGCATCACTGGAGTTAGAATTTATTTGGTCTGTACATCAGAAGAATCCTGTGCATAGGTATTGTGAAATAGTTTCTCATATAGGTTTTTTTTAGCAAGTTATATGATGAAAGCGAATGGCTGAAATTTCAACGAAGAGTATGAAGAAGAACAATTATCACAAATTTTGACTTCTGGTGCTCTGTAGATTATTGACCCAAAGAGAGAAAAATTGTTTCTCCGTCGTTCAATAGATCATTATGGTAGGACAGAATTTCTTGATGAACAGAGCCCAGTTCAATTTTTGGATCCCTTTAATCTCAGATAAACGACTCATTTCTTTACAAGGCTGCAAGTTGATTGTCGGCGGCTTCTATTGGAGAATTAATATATATTTTCCTAGCAGCAACCACCAATCAACTTGCAGGGTGCTGGTTTCGAGCGCACGCTGCGATTATTTTCTTGGTTTATGTCATTCCTAATTTTTCCCTCGTATGTAAGATACCGCTGAATAGTACTCCAATCTCAAAATTCTTGTTAAATATAGAGTAACCTCGTTCTTAAAAATGAAAGTATGGACATTCAAAACGTTGACTCATTGAAATTCAAAATTCTTTTGGAAATATTCTTCAAAAACTAGGACGAAATTTGAAAATTGTCGTAAGGAAAATTTAAAATGCAAATAAAAAATTGTTAGCAAACATATGTCTTTGGTCTTCAAATAACGACGTATAAAAGAAAATCTGTTTCCGCATCGAACAAAGATACGGGACATTACTGACCCAAAGCAAAGAATTACTGATTTCATTGGCACAACTGATGAGGCTATGCTACAGCGAACATGGCAAGAAATCGAGTACCGTCTTGATGTGCTTCGTGCAACTAATGATGCTCATGAAGAAGTCTATTCAATGAGATAAAAAACTTTAATAAGCAATGAATGCAATACAACAATTCTGAATAAAATATCCTATCAATTACATTTTTCATAAATTTTCGAAATGGTATAGAGACTTTATAATGGTATAGAGACTTGGTATAGTAGTATAGAGACTTACCTTGTATGTAAATAAATTGGTATAAGCAGAAAACAGGTTCTCTCGTAGACGAGTGACATATAAATCCAGGGACAACTTTTTTTTAACAATGTTTCTATTAATTTTCTCAGTTTTCTTCACGAGGACTTTCAAAGCATTGTTAGGACAAAAAATAAGATTTTCCAAAAGCATACTGCAACAGCTCTATTTCCAATGTTTCGAGTGTCACGTACATTTATTATCGAGAAGAAAATCGTTCTAAAAAGTTTGGAAACTATCTGACGGAAGTACAATATATGCGTATCATATATATAAACAAATAAGATTTATAATTTACCTTCATATATATGTGTATACTGGTATAAATATACGATGTCACTTATGATAATAGTGGGGCTCATCACAAAATTTTATTTTTCTTACTTACACAGTGTTTAAATGAATTTATTGATCAGATTTCTAGTGAAATATGTTTCACTGTAACTCCAATCTCTGTCTTTGGAGCAGTAGAATGTAGTGAATGTACTAATGGATTGAAAAAAAAAAAATTTCGTACCAATTTGACATACTTGGAACCACTTTTACCAATTGTTGTACATATTCCTCTTTGCAATCTTTATTTTAAATCCTCCGAACATGTGTGAATTAATCAGTGCAATTTGACATTTCTGAGATGGAATAACCACTTCCCGTTCAGGTACGTTGAGCCTTCAATAGCAGGGGTCCGAGTTTATCAGTTGCTTCAAGTGCATGAAATCGAATATATTTATTTTCTCGATCACATGTTTCATCGTAAGGAGGATGAGGGCATGTATCGCATACAAACCTTCTATGGCTTAGTGATACTTTTTGGTAACAACCCAGAAAATCCAATTTCTGGGGTAAATGTTTACAGTGATTGTTCAACAATCTATTTAAATTGAAATTGAAGCAATAATGTGATATAAATATTTTCTTTTGAAAAAGAGACTTTATCTCAGTCCATTTAAAAACTGGTGCCTATGCAAATATATATATATACATATAAATTAAAAAATGTACTACTTCTATTGGGAGAAATAATACCACTTCCATGTTTTCATAACCAATGTTATCATGAAAATTGATTCGAAATGATACGTGAACAAACTTGAAGATCAATTTTCAACATTGAAGGCGTTTCCTCGTGGATGTTTAAGCTGTTCATTACGACCGCATTTCAAAGAGCAACGAATGCTCTAGTTTCTTACGTACCGTAAATGAGAAAGTTTGATAAATTCACATAAAACACAGGGAGACCAATTACCTTCGGCACCGATGCTGAAGTATTTTCTTTGTGGTCCATTAACACAGGGTGCGGTGGCACCTGGGCACGTGCTGTGACCGATGGTGCAAGAGAACAAAGGCGCTCCTGTCATTCGAATACGGCACTTAGGCCGCTCTTTCTCTTCCATAATAACAGGCCAATTGAGACTATTATACAAAGAACAGTCAAATCTCTTTCATTCACAACCAGAGCGATGAAATATTTATCGATTGAACCAACGCGGAACACTACGAGGATCAAAAGGTAGTCGGAGTCATAGTCTCGACTCGAGACGCTGACGTGCTCGCTCTGTTTACAATTTATATGTGGAGATACTAAATTTTTTGGAAAATAATTTAGCGGATTGCTAAGATTGGCTTATTATACTAATCAACACGTGGGATTTTTTGTAGCGAAATTAAAGTGAACAATAGAAATTCGTTAGAACTCTAAGTTGAATTTATATATTACGTCAAAAATTGACAAGAAAAATCGTACCCATGACAGGAAACATTCCGAGGTCTTCAAGTGGTGGTGATGTAACTATTTTACTTGAAGGGGGAAATGACGTGGTTCTTTATCTATTTCTCATTAACCTATTGACACCTGACTACCTATATTCAAGATAGTTATTCTTCATTTCTTCTCCACGAACTAATATCACCTAGTTCTCTATTCATATAATTTACACCCGATATTGGATATCTGTTTTGATTTCGTAAAATTAATTGAAATGTTAAATTTGTGTTCATGAAATATCAAAATAGATTTACTTGAGCCTTCTTAACTTTTTTTATGTTTGTTATTTGCAAATAACGTTTTGACCAACTATTAGCATAAATGAGATGATTTATCTGGTAGTCATTGAGATTTTGCATGTTTACAACTAGAAGGGAGTATAGGCAATAAGTATCGGACATAGATTGCAGCCAAATTTCTGTTAATGCGGTGGGCGTTTGTGTGTGACTCAAAATGAGCTTCAAGGGCTCGACACCCTACCTTCTATGGTGATCTCTGAGATTTATCTTTCTTTTTTTTGGGTCGTAAAGTAAACCATCTCTTAGAAATCAGCGGATCAGTTGGTGGACGAGTGATATCTTCGGACAATGCCTTGTCTGTGGAACTGCTGTACACGCGATCCCTTTTTGCGCCTCTACCTCGGCGATGCAGGGGATCTTGTGTGGGAACTCTTCTTGTGCATAGATTCCCCGTTCTTCTTAGTCCATACTCTTTGGGTGCGAGTTAGTTAAGAGTTCTGAAGCGCTGCTATCCTTACTACTGCTACTACTACTACTTGAACTACCTAAAGTTACTGAGCAATGATGTTTTTGTCACGATGTTAAAGCTTTGACTGATATTTTTTCTTTATTAACAGCTATTGTCCAAGTTTGATGCAGCTTAACGATCGGGATTTCTCAGAAGCAAATCTGAGGATCCAAGTCACTGGTTTGCAGACTGCTGTTGAAATTCTGGCGAATGGAACCGGAAAACTGGAAACTAGAATAGTGAGGCTGGAAGTAAAAATTGCATACATGAAGATCAGAATCATTACACTGAAGATCAGAGCCATTACACTGAATATTAGAACCATTACACTGAACATCAGAGCCATTACACTGAAGATCAGAACCATTACACTGGACATCAGAACCATTACACTGAAGATCAGAACCATTAGACTGCAGATCAGAACCATTACTCTGTAGATCAGAACCATTAAACTGTAGATCAGAACCATTACACTGTAGATTAGAGCCATTACACTGTAGATCAAAGCCATTATACTCTAGATCAGTTTCAAATATTTTGAGATCAGAGCTCATGGAAGTTAGTTTATAACTCGAAGTGGAATTGAAAGACAGAAGGTCAAGGTCACAGGCTTAGAAACGGAAAGCTCGTGTCACGAAGTCTTATATATCGCTCTAAGGACAAAGAGGGACAGTGTAGTTAAGATAGAACGATTTGTATGCTGACTCAACATTCTAGGAATCAGAATTCAGAGTTTATTAATTAAACTTGAGAATCCCATACAAACAAATCGAAGCTGTTAAATATCAACATTCTACGAGAGATAACTCTTTTCCATCGTGTTGCGTTATCACCTATGAAACAAGAAGTTCAAGTTTTTCCAAACCTAATCCCTTAATTGACCAAGATTTAATTTTCATGTTTACTCGGAGAATATTCTCGTATCGTAAAGATTAAAATAGCTCTGAAAGGATCGAATTTTAAACAAAAGGTTACCATCATTCCTATTTCTTGCAGGTGAAATTTCCTAGTATAATATTTATATCTTTCAGTATTCATAGCAAACCCTTACAGTGGTGTTTGCAAAGTTGTCGTGACGCTTCTGCATACGAAAAAATTCATGAATTGGTGGTGTGCTGGAGTATCCAGGTGAATTTCTTTTCTTGGGATTTCACGTACTCGCAGAAATCTTTCCTCGGAATTGGATCGTACAAGATTTAGAAGAGGAGTTTCTTTTAAGCAAACAGGGCTCAGGAAAAGTTTCATTTGTTCATTTGACGATCAACCTGAGCGTTCTCGCGGATCTTGAAAAGAGGAACGGGACTGAGATTACTACTTTTCGAGCGCATTTTCCGTAATGGCGTGACTTCAAAAGCTCGTCTCTTGCCGAGATCAAAGCACACGTTGGCTAAAAATCAACTCATCAAGCTCGTCTGAGAATCTAGGACTTGGACGTCGAGCGCATATATCAGTGGGATCTTTCTGCCGCGAGTTTCATGATGAAGCAAGTCCTTTGGGAAGCTTCAATAACAGATTCATATATCGGCAAACTTCCATCGTTCTTGGGAGTACTTCGCATTTCAATATGCAATTCCTTATAAAAAGCTATAAAGTAATCACCATGTTGCTTTGAATGCAATAATGTTTCAGTAGGTATCAAATACTTTATGAAAAGAAAAATATTTTCAATATACGGTTTCCAGGAGGCATCGCTGTACTGCTTGATGTTTTTAGTTTTGACCTTTCTTTTTTGAGAAGAATATGAGTTGGACACAACTTTCTTGCACCTCTATACATGCACTAGAGGGCCACCATGTAAGATATTCAATGTGTAAATATTTACCATTGTATTCGTTATATTCGCATGTTCGGAACAGCTTTGTACAAATACGAATGCTAATTTTTCTGAACCAACAATCTACTTAAAAATGAAAGCAATCAGAGTAGCGGCTCAGAACTGCAACACTGATGAGCGTATTGCATGCTTAATTAATCTAGCATAGAAATGGACATTGATTTTGAGAAAAGAGTTGTCGAGAAATATGCGCTCTTATTGTTCACCTTTCGATCAGCAGGAACTCGGAATCAGAAGTTTCTCAGAAACTACCATACAATAAATTTTATGCAAAGATATCTGTTTCGTTTAGTACATTCTTCTACTCGACGCTAATACAAAAATGAATGCGGATATAAGGCGCTATGTTACTTAAATTCATCATGCAGAGTTCCAGGAGAGTTTGTCCATTAGTAAAGACGCCATTAGTAAATCAGTCAGGTGTTTTAATTACAGTTATTTCTATCCCTTTATTTTAACTACAGAAATTTGTCAGAAGTAGGAAGGCCGGGACTCTATTTCAGTGGAGAAAATTTTCTAAAACAGTATTAGACTCAAGTACTGAGAAGGCGACCGCAAAAATTACAATTAACGTTGGGTAATTAATCTTAATGTATAATTGTTTGATGCGTCATTGCGAGCCGTTCGTTACGACTTTGAACTTTGGTCTGAAACATTTTGCAGCAGCCAACCCTTATTTGATCGTCCATAAATAGCGCGCTGACAGCTTTATGGTCAAACATGAGGTTAAAATGGGAATTTTATGAAGTTAATCGCCAGCCAGACGGAATTATCGGTACTGAGTGCTGTTTCACCGTGATGACGGCATTAACAAGCGACTTATTTTGCAGAGCGAAGGATGGACGTGGGAAATATGGTCCAGCGACAACGTTGGATTACGCCTCATTTCCATGTGAAAACGAAAGGGTACGTGATGCTTTCACAAAGCAAGGCAATAATTTATGGTTCTGCCCTTGTACCATCCCTCATGCACAAGTAGCTCTAATTCGTGCAATTTGATAACATTAGCTGAAAAGTTACAGTTTTCATGAAAGTCAACAGCAAAAGGGAAAAATTTATCGCAACGATATACGACCTGAACAGTTCAACAATACACAACCATTCACTGCCTGTCATCGGAAACTTGGCTGCGTCCCCTTCGAGGGTGGATGCCCACTGCACCCGCGCAGTAAGCGTCCCCTCTAATTAGAAGTGTGAAGCAGAAGAGGTGGACAAAGGCCCCATTGTGTATCTGCGTTGCCCAAACAACCTCAGCGCTGGACCAGTGTGTAGTGTAGAGGCCCGCCTGAAGTTCGCATTGCACCAGTACATTCTTGCATGGCAGTTGAGGGTGAGCTATTTACTCTATTCGACCTACAGTGTTCTCTCAAAATGTACAGTTTAAATTTTACATTTCCGTGCATGGTCTTTACTCGTTACTGGTGCTTAATGCTTTTTCTTTATTCTGCGCTAGGTAACTGACTATCATTTCTTTATATAAAATGGATATGCTGAGCTCAAACCTTCAGTACAAATGAAAGAGTTGAGTTCTGTATATCAAAGGAAGAAATAAGCTTAAGCTAAGTGTAGTAATTCTGAGCAAAGAGGCTTTCATTAACGTACATCAAACTTTTTATTCACGACCATGAGAAGACTTTCATGTTAACTGTCGACAATCTGAGAGTACTGGCCATATAAGGGAGCTCACTCACTCTCACTACTGTAATGAACTATAGAAGTAACAGACGTTATGCTACGAACATTATTCAAAGTTTCTCATTGCAACATAGAAATTTAAAAAAAATTTACTCAATGTTAGTAATTATATAATTTCGAAACAAAAAAACTTTCGAAATAAAAGACTGCTAATTTCATGAAGGACCTGTAACTACTAAATACGCCGAAAGTAGGTGGCCAACTTGCGCGTATCTTTTGTTTCGAAATTATTGAATTACGAACAGCGAGAATATTTTTGGACTCGTCTGTGTACACTGGCATCTCGCCCGGGCGTTGATGTGACCGCGGCGCTGCTGGGAGACGCTCGCCTCTGCACGGTCACCAGCTCGTGTCTCTGGAGCGACGCTACGGCAAAGGGAAAGTCTCGAGGGAAATTAGGAACAAGCACCGCACATTCCTCATGAATTGCCCCGCTCGCAAAATCCTGCGCGCTAAAATGCGTACTTTTTCCATTCGGCATCGTCCGCCTCATCTTCTGCTGCTGAAATATGACGAGTGCTTACAGCGGCGCCTGCCACGCTTGGTGTGCACTGGCGAATGCACGAAATGTTTCTTGTGTTAGAGGACCCGACTTGCACGAATTGTTGCGCAGTGAGCGTGTTCAAATGAAATTAGTAGTATCTTGGTGGCGAAGTTAGTTAACCACGAGAGTAATACAGGAGAAATATTTAGGAATAATTTAATGTGGACGAATCGAGCTTCAGCTCATTATCAACAATGATTCTGCAAAGAATAATAAAACATGTTCAAGTAGGACAATGAAAGAAAATGAATTGAAAGCATGGAATTAAAAATCGAAGGATAATTTTAGAGATTTAGTATATTAAAGCGGGTGTGCGGTCTACGCGGTCTGTAGCACAAGCATCAGTTCGTTGATGTACAAGGCCTCAAAACACTTAATCGTAATTATTCGGACATAAGCATGAGATTAGAAACAATCTATTGTTTTATGGCTTCTGTAGGTAGAGGAAGTCTTTCCACCAAAATTCTGTTATGTGAAACTGCTAATATTTACTTAGTCTGTTTTCTACTCCGTCCTCAGCAGTTACAGGCTTGACTAAGAAATATTTGAAATATTTTTTATAACTCAGCGTACAAAATTCCTTCTTGGTTTTCACTGGATCGTCTTATAAAAAAATTGAGGATTTGGGCATGGGCCTGCTCCTCGGGTATACCCTCGTAAATATCTCAACGGGCCACTATGAAAAAAACTGGATGTATGAGGGGTGCCCCTTTGTGTTTAAAGCCATAATGTACCAAAGGAATGTTGGCGACTCATTCATCCTCTTCTAACAGAAGCTCGGCGTGCTTTTGCTTGTAAAATATACAAACAACGAACAGCCCACCATCAAATTTACGTTTGAACTAAAAAAAGAAGACATAATTAATTTTCTTGGCGTAAATGGATACCACTCTGATGATATGTTCGTTTAGAACTACTGTCGACAGAAGAGCATCGTTTTTAGGTCTGGTCCTTAGATTTCGTAGCTCCTGTTGCAGAAGATTCAAATTTTAGTATTTCAACCTTAGTTTCCCGTGCATGTAAGATTGGCTCAAATTATGCAGAGCTTCGTAGCGAATTCGTATTTTTAAGATCCATTTTTACTTAAAATGAGTGTCCAGTTGCCATGCTGTCACGGTCCGTTAACACCTTCTCGAAAAAGACAACATCTCAGATACATCCCACGACTAAAAGGCTTGTCTATCACACCCTGGAGAACTGAGAATGTAATGAAAACGATCAAACTTAATAGTCTATGGGACCACCTTCTACGTTGATTACAGCTTTCATTTTATTAGTCATAGATTCTACAAGATATAGCAAACACTCTAAACGACTCTTTCTCTATAGTATGAACAAATGTTGAAAGGATTAACCAACTAAGTAGGACGGGAGCTCTCTCAACAGTTGGTCCCAGCCATTTTCGATAGGTTTTAAATCAGGAAACTGTGGAGGCCATTCCATATGAGAAAATTATCCATCGTAATCCCTGAACCAAAAGTGTACTGCATGAAATTGGGGGATGAAAAAATCGGGGCCATCAAGGAATAATAATTCATAGACAGGTGTATTTTTTCACCAATGATATTTAAATAATTCTTAGATTTCACTTTGTTCCTGCACAAGGTTGCTGAATTTAATCCAGACCATGCGAAGGTTTCCCAGATTTCATTACCCTCGGAAGCCTGTGTACTGTCGCAGCGATGAATAAAGGATGGAAAGCTTCGTGGGTTCCCGTTTCACTCTGACTCCCTCATCTTTGTGGAACGAGGTGAATCTAGATTCATTTAACCATAGATCGTGTTTTCATTGCTCTATGCTCCATCATTTATGCTTTTTACAAATTGGAACCGGTTCGTTCGATTAGCATCACCGACCAGTAATTTTATGGACGCAGCGCTTCTCCTTAAACCCATTTCCTTCAGTTTTTGGCGCATGATGCGAGCATAAACTTTCTTAGAACTTCGTTGGAGTCCCTAGTCAACAGCTGAACACTTTTCCACCGGCTTGCTTCCACCAGTCTGATCAGAGAACTCCCGTCACTACAGTGTCCTGAGTTTTAGCTCTGCCAATATTGCCTCTGAATAACTGCACTTCACAATCTTTTTCCCCTGAGCAACAGTTCTGTGCGCAGTCCTATGACCTACGGCCACCATTCGAGATACTTCTATGGCAGATTTCTCGGCCCGGTGCAGACCAATAGCCTGTTCTTTGTCAAAGACAGAGGTTTGTTTTGTAGGTTTTTCCGGCGGGATTATTCGCTGTTGCTGTCGCGGAGAGAGCAGGGACAGTTCTGACTACTAGTGACGCTGAACACAACTAGTGTTACCACTTTTTGTTTCATGAAATTCGTTAAGAGGAAACGCGGAAAAAAGGGATTTAAATTAAATCTTCGTTTTACAGGGGTGCAACAATCGTTTTTGGCCGGCTAGAGCACTATCTATCGTTTAATTTTGTATTTTGGACATCAATCTGAAAAATTAATAAGGGAACTTTAGAACGTTTTGTCATAATCTATTCGGCAAATTCCTTCCTTGTTATCCTAACAAATATAAAACAGCAAGATCCCTTTTTCCATTTCAAGAATGTCCTCCCCGTAGAAATACGATCGTCCCTGTCATAATGTTAGTTGTGAGCATTGTGCATCGCAGTATGTTGGCTCGACTCACAGAGCGCTTTACATTAAGGTCGCAGAGCATGTCTGTTGCAGTCGCCGTACGGACTCAGCCCTTTGTTCACCACCGCAAAGTAGCATCAGACAGCATATTAATAATGTTTCTTGTGAACAAATTACCAATATCGTCACTATTAGAATTTTTCACTCGTGTCTGCGTAATTTCTATCTTGGTATTTTAAAATCGTTATACATACACAAATAAAAGAATATGTTCAACGACATGCAGAATGCATAGCCGAATTAAAATTGCTAATTGTTAATTTTAATTACTTATTGATTTTGTAATTCCCGTTTCGATTCATATTTATATTGTCTAGTGTAAGCAATTGAAACATGTTTCATTGTTTTTCCCAAATCATTATTGACAATAAGCTGAGCCAAAAAGTATACGAATTGAATGTTTATGAGGCACTTTCCTTTTACTTTCATTGTTCGAATGTTGAGTTATGTATGTATTTTGCTGTTATTCCTTAATTGTACTGCCTTTATTTATTTTCAAGCCCTGCCACTCCGCACGTTTGTGACTCAGATCTGAGATACTTCGTATTTTTGCTTCTCATACCAGTTATTCAATCATGAATCCCGAGGCCACCTGGGTTTTAGCTCCGTGGAATGATTTTTCAGAATTCCGTAAAATACATGGGTAAAAAGCATAGCTGTACATTGAAGCTGTGAAGATGGGATTCTGAAATCAAAGTAAAAAGAAAATTTTCCCATCACCCCGACATGTTTTTAAACTTAATTACAAGAAAATGTGTATTAACCGTTTCTAGTTCTAGCAGTTCTCCCTGAAAAAACTTTGTAAGCCCTCATAAATTTCTCGACAGGATTTGCACTTGATGCGGCGCGGTGAGAGGCCGTGCGGCCCATTTTAGGCCATGGCCCCCTGCTGGGCGGGCTGCGCTCTGATGATAAATTATGATCTGAGGTGACGTCTGAAGCTCACCTGGCCAGTCCGACGCTGCTCTAAAACCTGGGAAATAGGACTTTGAGCAGCTCTGGATCGACTAGCCACATTTATCTCTCTGGAAGCCTCGTAAAGTTCATTTACTTCAATGTTGAACCGGACTTCTCTCCGTTATAGCACTTTTAAATACCGTTTTCATAATCTACTGGGAGATATTTTAAAATTCATTTGTAATAATCTTATTAAAATATCATTGCATGTCTTCTTAAATAGTGAAAAGTCAATCAGACAACACTGAGGACGTCTCAGGATTTACAAGGGGGCCCAAAAGTAACGCACCCTCACTGATATCGGTAGCACTGATACCTTAACAAATCTTTAGGACACAATTTCATGAGAGGGTACCGTACCTTTGGGCCCCTGTACATTCAGCATGGCGCAGTCTTGAACGAGCTGGCCAGATGATGAAGTGTTAAATATGGTGGTCAAAAATTTGAAAAAAGTGCAATACAAATTTTCTGGATTCGGATGAATTTTGATTCGCTTGGTTTGAATTCTTTAGGAAACGAAGCTTAATATACGTACTGCCTGAGGATCGTAAAATATATGAAAAATTATAACTTTAAGGGCATTGGGTATTGTAAATGTCTCTAACGTTCAATTTTTATTACATGCTTTTAAGAACCAGAGCTTCTCGAGTCGTATTTTATTAAACTTCCAGTAAAAATAATGATGCACGCCTACAAAGTTTTTCTCCGTTGCTACGCAAGAGTTTTGACCATCTATCAGAGCCCCCCCAAAAATTTTGTGAATCATTTTCAGGAGTAAAAAAATTCCTGCTCACCAACCGCGTAATTTGCAGCAGCAGAGCTTGGGGAGCTCGACAAACTTTGACCGGACAAAAATGCTAACCTTACCCTGTGCCGACTCGGTTTTTGCGCAGAGCGACTCAGAAGTTGTCGACTGCGGAGGCAGTCATCCAGACTTGGGGACTGACCAGGCGCGGCGGACACCTTTCCTTTACCACGAAGCCGCTGGGCTTTCCTTTGATTAGAAAATGTTGAGGGCCCTTGACGCTCTCAGCCAATGTATGTAGACAGTGAAATGTGAGCATCGAACGCTAACTGAGGTCTCTGTTCTGGAGTCAGGTCGGCAGTCAGGGGACTGAGTGTTGGCAGCTCAGCACAGCGCGTGTTTGCAAATGAGGCAAATCTCGAAAAAATTCTGCAAACATTACCAAAACTTGTGCAAAAAACATCAGCTGGACAGAGTTCAACGTTTATTACAAAGTAAAAATTGTTTACGTGAAATGAGGTACTAAATTTATACGTTTTTACGTTACAGAAAAATTAAGCCTCTCTGTTGCATGAACTCGTAACGATGATCGACTTTCCGTCACAGGTGTGACTATATAGAAACTGAAGCAGACTATTATCCTTAAGGAAACTATATACGTGTATCCATGTATGAACTAATTTAATAAAACTGGTGCAGAATAGTGCTGAGCTTGAATGGAAATTACTCTAACTCATTTTTTCAACTATAACAAGCAGGTTTTTTCATATGTTTAGCTAATTAATCGCTAAGTAGTGCTCATTTACTGTATCTCACGCAAACGTTTTCCATGACGGGGTTGAAAGGTTTACTTGTTTATCAAGCGTAACAGGGTCCTTTTCATAAAAGTTTCCATGATATTTTCTGCAAAAATTACTTCGCATGCAATTAATTCATCATCTTTCAGCCAATAGATTCAATTCACGAAGTTGTCGTTAAGAAGACCACGTAAATGGAGTATGTACTTCTCCTTAAATGTGAGTCGCTGGAACAGAAGAACGTGTACGGTTTTCAATTCCACATTGATGCTCTGTTCCCTTGTTTATCAGTTGCGTGAGTGGAGCCATAGAGAAGCCCACGGTCGCCTCAAACAAAGCCATGCAAAGCTAGCTATCTGAGCTCTAGTCCTGGAGATTGTTAGTCTGTGATCAGCGTCTGTTCCGACTCTAAATTACTCCTCCATGCAGTCCTGACGAGTGGCTAATTCTAACGGCACCAAAGAAACAAACCGAGGAAAGCGGCACTTGCTGACAAGAAAAGGAATACGGCTCCTAGATTGTACAATGTGTCATTAGCTTCTTGTTGCCATATCACTCTGCTTTCAAATTCAAAAGGTAGGTCAATAACTGTTGTTTGCATATTTGAAGCTCGCGATGTAAAATACTACGGCAAGGTGCTTTACAATTTCTCTTACTACTACATAAGAACATTTGAAAGGCATGCCATACGCACGGTACGATTCAGTTACATTGGATTTTTCATTTCACTCATAATACATTTTCTTCCATGGAAACTGCTGTAGCTTGTAATTCATACTTTGACAATTATGCTATCAGCATAGACCGGGACACAGCTTGGTTTTTACACGTCTAAGCGTCATGTCGATTTGAATTTCATTGCTTTCTGTAAATTGTTTCTCAAGTTAAATGCGGCGCGACCGGTTCTTTTTAAGTGTTAGAGGCGAGCGACATTATTGCATGAGGAAGTTTTGTAATTGTTAAATATTTTGTAAATTTGCAAATACAAGAATCGGGTTCCTAGTATCATACTGCAATTTGACATTAATAGCGCTTCTTTGTTTCCTTTCTCACAAATATATGAGGTTTTGATGTAATTTTCCCTGTCATCGTCGTGCACGTTCGGTAGCTCCTGTTGATATAACGTTGTATCGATTGAACACAATCCTACTACGTTGTCGGTTGCTCTTTTCAGTTGCCATGCTACAATTTTAAAAGTTCAAGTTGGTGTTTTCAATACTTAGTTTCAATCGATAAGGTGACCCCTAAATTTAAATTATTTAATTCTTTAACCTCATCGTTTAAACATATGTACCCAAAGCCAGCATTTACATCAAGCCGAACGTTAGGTATAGTACACACTCTCAATAACTCACATTTTACTCAATCAATCTAAGCCGCCATTACGTCAGTGTACGAGCATCAAAGTTATTTTCTAACACTAATCGAGCGCTCGGCTGCTCATCATAATTGGAAGTCTTACTTGGCATCGGCGTAAAATAAAGAAATGTCAAAGTAAAATTTATTTGCTTTCTTTGCGCTTTTTGAAGGGCACACCTGTTTCACAAGGAAGAAAATGCGCTCCTGCTCGCTATTTCATTTGGTCATTAATTCTAATGCAAGCATTGACGACGTCTTCAAAAAATGCGAAGTTTTCTTATCAGCCAAACGGACGAGGATGACTACATCGACTCACTGCAAGCGCTTTGAAATTTCAAAAATCTTTTTTAATCTTCAACAGATCATTTTAATGAAGAAAAAATGGAGTTTATGTGTATGAAACGAAGCTGTATTGAATCAGTCGTTGAAGCAGAAAAGCATGAGCTTCGTAAAATAGTTGATTAGATTAGATTCTGTTATTTTGCTTGCTGAGAGCACGATGAACTATTTATTCAGGCTGCATTTTGTGTTCAAGTCTTTTCTAATGATTCATTCAGAAGTCTGATGGTTGGTTGGCTGATTGAAGCATAATGAATGCCTTACTCAACTCGCAAACAGGCTTCAATTTTAGGCGACTATCAGGTGTAATTGTACCAGATGTTGGACACTTAAACTACTGATCTTGTGCAATAGTACCAAAACATAAGTTGCTTGAATATCTCTAAACTAATGATGAACATTACGAAATTTTTGAACTTCATTACGAATTTTTTTGAATCTGTGGACGGGATAATTTACAAATGTGCATTATTTGTATTCTAAATGACAGGTTTTCTAATAAATTTGAGATGACATCAGCATGCTCAGACGAATGTTCTTAAAAATATTAAATATCTAGGTATTAAATTCCTGAAGTTTGATTAATTGATCAATACAGTCCTCGTCCTGACAGAAATTAAAACATGACAGTAGGTCCACGGCAACGCATGAAGCCCATAGAACAGCAGTGTGCTGAATTATGTTTGGCTGAGCGGTGAAAAGAGCTTAGCTGGCAATGTAAATTGGTATTACATAATATTTTGGCGTTAGAAGACAATTTGTGCTGAGGTGTTAATATGCACAGTGCTCTAATGGCAGTGACTTTCAAAACTTTTCTAAATTTTGTTGTGCTCTTGGTGAAAGAATTTGAAGTCAAACTCTGACAGAATAGATGAATTAGACTCTGTCAGTAACCCCATTGTCTGTAAGTTTTTTTTGAGAATGGTTTTACATTTTCAAAATACAAGCTTCTTCCTTGGTTTTACAGTGCAAGACAATATTTTCCTTCCCGAATTTCTAAAGAATTCATTTCTCAACTCGTTAGAACTTTTATTTCGATTCTTTGACTTTCTTTGGCTGTCGGCTGTGCAGCCTTCCTGTAACGCCCTCATTACTTGCCCGACTGGCTGCCTTCCACCAGCCTTAGGAGCTCATTTGCGAGTGCGCCCTGAAAATTTAGACAGACTCTCATTTTTTATTGGAGTGCACCATGCAAAATATCCATCGTCGATCGATCCTGAGCGCACGTCTGCATGGCGGAGTCTCGCTCCACGCTTCACAAATTGCTCTGCCTTCAGCTGGTGGAAAGAGATTGCGTTTGCGCATTGCTGCAACATTTCCAGATTGCAATGTGATGAGAGCAGCCAATTGATACCAAAAAATGCGTAGTAATGCGTATTAGGGTACAGAGAAATTAACAGGCTCCACAAATTTTACAATTCTAACTAGAGGGAGTCATCACAAATCGACCGATGAAGAAGAAAATATTTGCTCGCCCGAACGGGTGCGTTTCAATGTCATACCGTCCGAAATGAGTGTTGGAAGACAAGTGTGATCTGAGCAATAGAGTGTCATCTCGGGTGACTGGATTCGTGGATTAATTCAGAGTTACATTATTGTATTTTTCACTCGTGATATAAAGTTACGGTCGTAGAACTTGTAACTGAAGTGTGTGCTTAGTTGCATCCTGCTTGCCACAAAAACTTTATCGTAATCAGCGTTTAATTAGTGTTATTTACAATTGATTTATAGAATCATTAAGTAATTATACTAACTTAAACTAACTTTTTTCGTTTATTACGGTTGACTTCTGTCACAGGCATTACGGTTGGCGTACGTACTGCTGTCAAATACATATGTACATCGGTTAGCATATGTACATATTCATTCTTATACTGCTCCGTATGCTTTGACAGATCTGCCTATTTTAGTACAACAAAAGTTAGGCGCAATTTCCTTCACTCTTTCCTCTACCTTTTTGAGTTTAGATATTTCTATGATCGTGATGCAAATCAGAAGCCTACTTTAATGTCATATTGAAACAAGTTTCACAATTTTAGATGTGATTGCTAGCAGAACTGCATTGGTTGCGAGTACGTGTCTGAGAGCAGAACAGGCGCATTTTCTTTTGGATCTACAGATTTTTGACATGGTAAAGAGATTCAAAATGACAAATCTGGAATAAGCCTCTTAATTTGAACGTAATTACTGCGATCAAATTTCGTTACATGCATGACTGAATCAATTCTAGTAACACTTCACTGCGTCAGTTTTTTAGCCATGTGTAAAATATTGAATTCGATTCTTCTCGAGAATAAAGGAAAAATCTTCCTGTTTTTCCCAACATTTAGCTTCCATATTACGTGCGAGAAGTGATGAACATTTTTAAAGATGCCTTACTGCGACCGATTTTCTTGAATTTCATAGGTGACCTGTACTTTTTTCTGAGTTAAGCAACACTTTTTCCTTCAGAAGCTTCTGTAAGGAAGGCAGCAGAAAAAAACATAACAAGCGGAGTCAGGGTGACGGAAGCACGTGTGAATTTGAGACAGTATGGCAGTTTCAATTAATTGCTGCGTAAATGGCACAGCGACGTGACAATTTTGGGACCTGAGTAGATGCGCCATTCTTTTCAGTAGGTACACCGCCTTAGCAAAGATTTTTCAAAGTCCATTGAGTTTAGAAAGCATATCACGGGGCCAATTTATGATCAATTTAATACCTCTCTGAAAGTCAGATCGAGTACTTAAATTAAAAGTCTTAACTTTCATTATAAGTACTGTAGCTCACACGACAAAGCAGCTTCTCTCTTAGCAAAGTATCCACCAAATAGAGGATTCTATTGTTCTAATCCCTGATGTATCCAAAATGACTTATGTCAGTTGATGACAGATTAATGCACCCAACAATTGTCATCCTCAAAAGAAGCTCAAAAACAATGCACTAGTGTTCGAAAGATAATAGGTGACAAATTATGTTATCTTGGGAGCTCGTAAATACCACTATACCGTTTCCAAATACTTGATATTTATAAATGAGTTATTCTTTATAGCTCTCTAAAAACAATGATGAAACTGTATAAAAAAAGATTTTTCTGTATTTTCTCTAAGTCTTTGAAAAACATTTGAAAAATAGAATTTAATCGTAATTGATTGAAGGACTGAATTTTCTCTCATGATATACTGATATTTAAATTTCGCGTACAAAATATTAAAAAGTGTGACATATGGACGGACAGACATGGTTCATAATGTAGGATAGCTTGTGAGTTGATTGTTGCATAATATGCGTTATTTTATTCACACTATCTTCGCTGAATCAATTGGATCTTATTTCAGAAATTTCTCTTAGCATTCGTTAGATTTAGGCAGCGCTTCGTGAAAGGCGTAAAGTTGTAGTAGCTTTGAGACCTCGATAGTGTTGAAAATCAACTAGCAAGTCCTTCAATGACTTCGTTTGAAGTTGAGGAGTTATACTTTGCCCTAATAAAAGACAGCTCCCACCCAAAAAAAAAATCCCTTGAAATGTTATGTCAGTGAAACACGTAATCAAAAATTTACTGTGCTAATGCCTGAGTTCTGGGGTGAGAAAGAACGAAATAAAAGCAGTTATTTTAGTGCTTTGCTTTATACTGCATAGTCAAAACTACCTGTAAGCAGGTATGAAATTTTTCATCATAATAAAGTTGATGCAGCGAAATAGTGAAATAAAAGTTTCAATAAAAATTTTATGCAAAAGTAGATGCGATAAAACCTCATATGACTGCAGGTGCAGTCCGTAACTGTATGAATCTAAATATGGAGCCCTCTGATCCACGAGTCTAGCGACTCAATAAAACAATATTTTCTGTCTGCTTATGGAACTACGCACCTAAATACAGTTCATCATCGTACTTGTTTTAAAGCTACGTTAAAATTCTAGTTGTGCTATAACGCATCGTCGGTAGGTCTCTTCCTACCCGAAATGAGACAATACTACAGAGGATAATATCACTGTCAGGCACGCTGACATGCAGCAGTGTCGTGAGGTAGACACTGAATATCATATTGTAAATTACTGCAATCTAAACAAAATTTAAGATTTCATTTGACAAAATATGACATGACAGTATTTTTGTTAAGAAAGGTTGGCTATCATTAGTTGATTTCATAGGAAATGACGAAGAACGAACATTACATTTTTCGCTGTAAAAATGTCATTCACGTGGGAAATAAATATACGTATTAAGTTCCATCTTTATTGAGGGTTTGCATGACTGATTTCAAGTCGAAGTGTTGATCATTCAGATATATTTTACTAGAGTTCTCAAAGATCGAAACGAATACTAGTTGTAACGAGCGGACGTCGACGAATTCATAAGTCAGGGTCAACTTAGAGAAGTAATCTGAGTTGATTGCATGGCCGAGAGTGACTCTGCACTACCGACGCTCACCGATGTATTTTATTGGTTTTACCGAGTCCCCCCCAAATTTTCAAACATAGCTATCTCAGAAGTAATTTAAAGCCCGATCTAGTTTCATGTACGATTGAGAGGAGGATGTGATCTTTTAAAACGCACTCTGACACCGCAAATGAGGTCCGAAGAACGTCCTTCTGGAGTCATTTGATCTGAGTCGGGGCTCTAGTTCCACTTGGGCTAGTGCTCTCCCAGGGGCGATGCTAGATGTTCTTAGGACCCAGAAACGTTTCTAAATTCTCAATCTCAGTGATGGAGAATTGGAGGTCAGTGTTGCTCGCCAGAGGCTCACTCGGTGAAGTATTTAGTTCAAACTTCGCATCAATTTGTCAGAACTGAGAGCCTGGGTATACTGAAAAAGTTCTTCAATAAAATAATTCAAATTCTGCATCAATGAGTCTTTAAGAGTCTTGAAATTTTGGAGCCTGGGAATAAAACTAGGAAAGGGATTTTGATAGGAATTTTTGCTCGTAACGCTGTTCACTCCTATAAGAACAGCTCTCCTTCTCGCACGCGATGGTTTTTCGCATTTTGAGTTGACCACACGAGCGAATTTGTCGCAACGGCAATCGAGTTCTGTCAAGTCAGAAAAGCATACATCACGATCAACGTTATGGCGAAATTGGGGAATGAGAGCAGCTTTGTGGTATACGATGACATCGAAAGTAAAATTCAGTTGAATAAATGCAGTCATACAGTCATAAATGTACAGTCATAAATGCAGTGATCGGAAAAATAGAATTAGAAGCACTAACTAGACTGGTGGTTTCGAAAGAATTGAGACTAACTAACTTTTAATAAGCACTAACTGCACAACTAGACTGTGGTAACACCTTCATGCAGCACCTTCTATACATCGACGCACATGTATGCATTTATGTCAATGTCCCTGTATAAATCAATGTTTCTATTTTATTAAATCGGGTCTTGAATGCACCCTCCATATTTTATTGTTTTCATCATTAAGATTTTCAATTCTTTTCAGTGACACTCTTGACCCTAAGCAATCGAATAATGAACTCACACTCGCATTTAAAAACTTCGAGTCATTTCAGCATTGTTACTAAAAATATTCGGGTCTAACGGAGTCAGTTGTCTCACGAACTTGGTCCATGATTTTATTGAATTCCATGAATTTCTTTGAGCTATGGAATATGCAATTAAATTTCAACGGATTATTATTACAAAATCGGGTTATTAAAACTAACTCTTGCCTAGTAACGATTGTTCTCAATGCGAAGAAAACAGAGTAGAAGCTATAGCTGAAAATAAGCTGAAACAATTATGATTTATGCAAGTAAACTCGCTCAATTTTGTAAGATATGTAAGTGCCGTCAGAGTCATCAGCGTGACTCGTACTGTATGTACGCTGCTAATTATGAAATGTTTCATAGTGACTGCTGTAGTCTCTAGATAGGCGTTAGTCGCTTCTCCACCAAGGATGACTTATTGAAAGTGATGAACTTCGAAATTGTATGAAATCTAATTTTCAATGAGCTTCGAAAATTGAAACAAAAGGATTTTTTTAAGTGTTCAACTGGCTATTGCTTGTCCTTAGTATAATGTTTCATTTGAAGAGGTTCCTTGAAGATCTAGTCATCTTCTTTTAAATTTCTGAAAATAGAAAAATTAAATTTCCTGCTAGTGCTTCTCCGTATTAATATATTCCTGCTGTCGAAGTTATTTTTTTACTTTCGTTCTAGACCACAGCGTCAGAATTCTATAAAACTTTTATTCAATACCCTCTCGGGTTCATGGCACTCTCACGGTTTCATATTACCTTATTGTAGCCTCCCCTGTTCTGCCTATTGAGTTTACGCCATGAATTTGAGCGAGACTAAATTTTTAAAATGCGAGCGGGCAGCCAAAATGGCCGGAAGCATCAAAGCCTGTTTGTCTCGCCTACACGGACCCACGCCGGCAATTTCCTGGCAGGGTCCGTTGCGTGTGTGCCGAGCGCGATCGAGTCGACCAGGGGGCTATTTTATACACTCTTTTAGCGAACTTAGAGCCCTCTGGATTGCTGTCCTATCATGACGGGTATGTATTGATGCGAATTACCGGAGCCACTGATGATTTCAGCGGGGGAAAAGTGATTTGAATAAAAGTAGTGGGAAATTTGCATTCTAGTCTAAGTTACTAGTTAAGGAAAAACTATGTGTGTGTTTGAGATACGATTTATAAAGAAATAAACGAACTTCATGAATGTTGCTTTTTCTGACAAATATCGGAGGTATCTTTTTAGATTACTTCGAAGCATCTCTTTGGTGGATTTGATCAGTTTCAGTGTTCTATCAGTTCGAGAATGAATTTGTCCAGGCCTTTCATCGTTTTGCAAAGCCTCTTCGAAACGTTTTAAGTTTCTCTCTACCAGGACATTATTAGCTATACTACCTGATGATCGGCCCCGCTGTATGTGATTCTGATATTGCATGTCTTTTACACACATCTTCTGCCATTTATTCCGCTCTGAAAATATGAGGAAAAGTCATCTGCACCAAAACTGTCAGTAAAATTGAACAATAGTGTTGATTATTCAATTTTTCTTTTAATGTTAGAAAAAATATTGAACGCTACGTGGAAAACAATTGAAAGTACGCTATTGCTGAAATATTTTTACAGTCATAGGTGTCCCATTCTTAACATACTTGTCTAGCGCATAAATACTGCAGTACTTTCGTCTGAACTTCACACCTGTCCAGAAGCGTGAGTGTTTGGTTAGCTCAAACTTTTATCGTCCAAATGACAGTTAAGTAATTGAATTCTTAATTTCTACTCATCCATTGGTGAGACAGGATATTTTTCCGCGTATGTACATATACGAGCAGGAATGAAAGAATTAGAAGTTCATCAAATCAAAATACTTAGAAAAGCTCTTTTAGCGAATACAGTAACCCTCTAACATGAGTGGTTTTCTTAAATGCTTCCTAAACCAGTTATGATGGAAGTAAAATAGTCTCGAAACTAGGAACTTTTAGGAACTGGGGAAGAGAGATGGGCGTACATAGATGAGACTCAAAACACCTGGTCCAATATGGGAGACTGTTTTCAGTCAGCTCGATCAGCAGTCGGAAAAGTCTATCGAAAATTTTGCCGACGCGTGGATGAGCAAAGAAAGCGATTTGCTTGAATAAAAAATAGAGTAAAATAAATCCATGTATCGAATAAATGTATTCTACTGTAACTGATGGTCAGTTATTTATTAGAATAAGGGATGCCCAGGATCCATATTGTAGGTTANTCAAGGGACGAAACAACGAAAATTTTGGACCTATGACATAATGCGGGGTCAGTTGTAAAGTTTCTACCAAAATGACATCGTATGCCAAGGGATTTTTGAAATCAATGCATGGAATCATAATACTTTTGTAATAGGTTATTAGACTATAAGGCTCCCCTCAAAATGTAGTAACAGCTTTTTATAAATATGCTCGGCTAACTAATACAATTTGAAAGGACGCAGAATTTCAAAAGTAGCTGAACTTTCTGAGGTGTGAATTTGATCTCAATTTTTTTCATATTTTTTACGTTTATATGTTGTTTGAAGCTCTTGCCAGTAGCTGGTGAACTAAAACGCCATAAACATAACATGATCCAAACGGGGCTGTTGTTTTTTGCCTCTTAGCAGAAATTTTATCACACTGCTAAGGATTTTGCGCTGTGTAAAGTGTAATTTTGTGAGAAAAAGGAGGTATTATTTTTGTCGTTTAAATTCATCATGTTCACAGTACTTCTTTACTATGGTTGAGAGCATGATAAAATATCATTTCAGCTGTGGTTTAAAGTCTGAAGTATTTTATCCCTATTCACTCACTTCCATTGAAGATTAACGAAAGTGAAGCCAATGGCCTTGGATGACCGCAAAAAATACCGAGAGCTAGTGAAGCTTTTCATAAGTTGATTTAATGTGAAGGCCTTGGGAGTAGCAGGGTCGTTTGTGAGCGCCTTCAACGCTTATGATGAGCTGCCCTGCTGCGCACCTTTCACGTGCTTCGACCCAAGTTACCTTATTCTTTGTTCAAATGTCCAATCTGATGGTAATTTTGAAGCTTCCTGTGTCGTTAGTGCGCAATTAAGTTCGGTTCAGTAGCATAATATACGGGATATGAACCATTTCATTCTTTGTGAGATGATTTTTCAAATTACACCACCCGAACAAAAATTTGTCAAAGCCTGGTAAAATGTAGATGTTACGTAAACAATCAACTTTAATAGTTTATTGAACCATCTTTTACACTGATTACAACATTAGGTATAGATTCTACAAGAGTTTGAAAACATTCTAAGGGAAGATCTGTCCGAAGTACGAACAAACGTTGAAAAAGACCTTCCAACGAAGAAGGAAGAGGTGTCGAGGGCCGCAGCTCCCTCTCCAGAGGGTTCCAGAAGCTTCCGTAAGGCTTAAATTATGAGAATGTTGAGGCCATTCCATATGAGAAAATGATCTTTCATGATCCCTAAACCAATCTTGCTCTATGTGAAACCGATGGATGCAAGCGTTGTAGTCCACAGATAAACTGCAAAAAATGATAACAGAATTCGAACCTATTCCGGATTCTACGAATAAAAAAGATAAAACAATGAAAATCGTTGATTCCGAAGTCAGTGAATCACAGGTTTCTCAATCATTTGGACTATAACGTTAAAAATTGGTGTGGATGTCACGTTGACACTCCAGTTGTGATTCTTAGTTCACTAACCTATCGCTGAGCTCGAAGTGGGGATCTGGACGTTGGATTAATTATATATTAGCCAAAACCATCGTATAGTTCTTTGTACATTTCTGATAAAATTCAGTGAAGTACAGTTGACAGATAGTCTATGAAATAAGAAAAATAGTTCAACCCACAAAAAATTATACAGAATGAAGTAACGATAATTTGAACTTGAATGGGGGTACAATGAAACTTCAAAAAATTTGTGAGGACAATAAAATGAAAACAATCAGTTGAAACATGTGACTAAATCTCTGTAGAAAATGAAACTGTGATGTCATGAAGGAGAGTTATCGTATTTCAAAATAACAATAGTTTTATATCTTCTGTGCCCTGCGAAGCATTGCGAATCGTTGCTACAGTGTAGCACTGATAGCATTACAGCAGATGACAGAAAATAATTGAAACGTAAATGGTTG
>VOMN01084631.1:0-15699 GCA_014899125.1 Orchestia grillus
CGCCTGCGTGACAGCAGGACCGCCTGCGTGACAGCAGGACCAGCCTGCGTGACAGCACGACCGGCCTGCGTGACAGCAAGACCGGCCCGCACAGCAACAAACAGAAGCTCTACTTCGGTCGCTGCAAAAACCGAACACAGAAAAACGTTGCCATTTGCCCGTGCATCGAGCGTGGAGGAGCCAAGTGGTTGCCGAGATAAAAAGTAGGGCAAAAAGAGCCGCGCCGAGAGAAATCACATTAAAATTACCTTGCCTACACGGAAAATAAATCAGATGTCGCGAGATACTAGACTTGTCATCAGTGATACCTGTATCCAAAAATACATCATTTACTGATAAATTCTTGAAAATATTCGAATACTGGTTATAGAAAAGAGCAAAGTATATATATATATATAAAATTTAACTGAAACAAATCATCGATCATTCAGGTTTAACGGGTATAGACTATTAGTATCGTTAAGTTTGGGTTTTCGTTTGAAGATGTATAACTCTAAAATGTGCAAACTATAGAAATTGGAACTGGAATTTAAAATGCGAAAATGTTCCGGATTCAAAGATGATTGACAGTTTTCAAAATGACGCCTGATTGCTGACTGAGGGGGTTCACTTCAGGGGGTTTTCCAGTTCGGTGACTAAGGCCCCGAGGGCTCAAAAATTCGAATGAAGAGATGACAGGACGAGCTGCCCACCTACTCAGATGCACACTGTGCACAACTAAGCAGGTAAACAAACATTAGACTTCGAACACATTGGAAGCTGATCCTTAACGTGGAAAAGACGCAAGACCAAAAGAAAACAGAGATCGATTTCGCTTGCGTCACTGCAGAGCTGCTCTCGTTATACGTGGCTGGATGCATTTGAGTCAGTTGTAATTCGATGGACACATGTCACTACTTATAAATAAGTGTACAGGGGTGAACTAGTGCTACGTAACTGAACACATTGTAATTTACACCTAGACGTACATATTTCAACACGATTATTGCTCTCAAGATTCAGAAAGATAGAGAGTGAAATTTTTTTTAGCCAATCTAGATGACAGTGATATCCTGAATGACTGTCATGCAAATTAATGACAGTTCTAGCCCAATGCACCAAGCAGTTGCGATCCTCAAAGATGAGCAAAACAATATGCCTTTCTATATTCAGATGTTCAATTGGAAAACTTGGCTATCTAGCAGTTCAACGTAGCCGTACTGGTTCGGTTTGACGGATACCTCAGGTGAAAGACCCACTTCTGTGTAGTTGAAGGAGCCTCAGAATATGACAGACTCGCGTCCTCCGTGTATCGTCCCTTGTACACAGGCTTCGTTGAAGACTTCAAGAGGTCTTCGATGAGCACGACAGCAGGCATCATTGCTATGACAGAATCGTAATTCATCCGGCCACATGACACTTCTCCACTCCTCTACAGTCCAATGTGCGTGTGCTTTCGCCAAGTAAAACAAATGGTCTTGAGGGCAGGGGTAAATAAAGACCGCTAAGAGCACTCTGCGCCATATATCCATTGCATGGAGTTCCCTATGAAGAGTTCGTTCAGAAATAGCACGAGAAGGGTCATCATGGATGTTGCGCAATAGTTTCATCTTCGATGCAAAGCGATTATAGTAAACAATTCAGGACACTCGGCGGCAGGACCTATTTTCGGGTGAAATTTTCTTCCGACCAGAATTTTGTCTTGAATTGTGTTATGTACAGAATTGTTTACATTATTGGTAGACCAGCACGACAGTGCAGCATGAAACTCCAGTGAATTCCGTTTCTTCCTTCACTGGGAGTTCCTTCGCCTGATAACAAATGTAATTGCTCCTTTAAGCCATTCCGGTAAGTCTTGTTTTCGTCCCATTGTAGTGGAACATCTAAGAAACAAGTTTTTACCTTGCCAACATTGAACGAAAACTGATATTTGTTCAGTAGTTACGTACAACCTAAGCTTCGATCACAGCTTTGAAAACCGTCTGATAACCGTACATGACCGGAGCTCGAGAAACAATAGGTGACTAATTTTTTTGTCCGCAGAGCTTACCAAGAAGTCGAAAAACGACTGAAGCGGAATATGATGCTTTGGAATGCACGTGACCTTCACGCTAGAAGAACACAGATCATCTGTGCCAACTCGTACCACTAGCACACCACTCATACTAGATTCGAGACCTCATTTACCTCCAAATACAAGTGTACAAAACCGTTCCTCACCGCGAAATTTCCAATTAATTGCCACAAACATAACATTTCTAACACGTGCCGCAAGTCATCCATCCTGAGTATCTTTTTCCTGTTTTGGCTTCACAGTCGCTTGAAAAAACATTCTCTTAGTTACACAATGAAATTCTCAAACCTGCACCGCAACAGGCTGAGTATTCTTTCCAACAACATCTCTAGAGCGCACGGAAAGTAACACGATCAGTAGGACAACATCTCCACAGCGTACTGCAAACAGCACGACAAGTCTGTGAATGTGCGCAGTTTAAATGCCATACAGTCACAGGCTTCACCCCCCGTCAGACCCTACAGCATCACCAGAAGTCCAGCGAATTTCTACGTTTCAGGCTGAAAGCAGCGTTTGTTTGGTAAGTTGAGGCTTGGTGGCATCTGCAGTAAGCATTCATTTATCAAAACAAAATACAAAATTCCCAACTCAATACCGTGACAAGTCGACACCTCATTCATACCACAAGTGAATGGATTTGGGGGATGTTCACGAACATTTTCAACATTCAACTTTGTACAGGAACAAGAACGTTAACTCACCAAGTGTGCCTTCGTTTTTCAATGTTCCGTTCGTTTTTTTTTCGCACTTGCGTCAGTGCGCGTGTCAATTTAGAAGGGGAGCGAAATTAAGTGCGCTACTGATGGAACAGTTCAACAGCCACTGTAAGCTATGAACAATTGAGTTGAATGGCAGCTTTGGAAGATTGAATGACTAAACGATCTGAGGATTAATCCATGACCGAGGCTAGTAAACGCAACGGTTAATTGATCAACCGATTTGAGGAAAAAAATATTGGGATATCTGGAAAGTTCGTGCCGATTTTTAGTAGTTCATCTTTCAAGTTAAGTTTGAAAATGATTGAGTCCGAAAAATAGGATTTGACTTCACCTCCATTTTGAACAAAGTTCAAGCTATTATTTCGTGGAAGAAGGCTGAGATCCTATCATCTGTGTTAGTACTGTAACCCTTTTAAACGGAAGATGAAAAATTAATTTTCAGCACTTGATGCTTTTCTATTTTCATAAAGGAAAAAATGCCTCGCAAACAACCAAAGAAATATGTACAGTTTACGGTGATAATTTTTTATCCGAAAGGACTACGGAAGGGGTATGATAGGTTCCGAGCTGGAAATTGTAGTCTTATTGATAAAAAGCGTTGAGGCCGACCATCTTCTACAGATGCTGATTAAATCAAATCAATTATCGAGAATAACCCACATTTCGCAGCCCGAGATTTGGCAGAAAGCCTCAACCTATCAAAAGCCGCCGTTCACGAGCCCCTGGACAGCTTGGGCTCACAAATCTCCACGCTGTTTGGGTGCCACACGACCAGAGCGAGAACTTTTTGGATGGTATTCCCATCTGTGATTGTCTTTAGTTACAAAATGAACGAAAACGCGTCTTTTTACTGCAAATTGGGACAGGAGTACCAATCCCGTGAGTACCAATCCCGCGAGTACCAATCCCGCGAGTACCAATCCCGCGAGTACCAATCCTGCACGTAATATCTATCAATTAAGAGCGCACGTCGTAACGCTTTCGTGTTTCGAAGAACATCATCTTTTTTTGAGGACGCTGTTAGAAGTAGCCAGAAGCAGCCTCACTGCTCGGATTCATGAGGATGTGACTAGTCTTCCGTTCAAAGCTAAATGCAGCCTTTACCTTAAATTAATTTTGTAGCTTACGGTTAATTTTTAAATGCAATTGAGGGCATACGTCTATGAGCTAAAACCAATTATGAGGACACGTTCACGAGTTAAAAATAATTTCAAGCTTTCGTACGCATACGTGCGGAAGTTCGTTTTGAGTGAACTTTCAGAAGTTAAAATCAGTGACGAGCGGTAATTCAGCTATTGAAAGCAAGTCCGGAGTAGAGTCTGTGAGCTCAGAATTTTAAAACTTGACAGGTGAAGTGATCAGTTGTCTTTTGTTTACTGAAAAACGTGCCGTATTTATTGCTAATTTGACCTTGCCACACCTTACATCCCTACTACACGCCTACATCTCCAACGTACCCTTGCATTTCCACCATATTCTTATATCTCAACTATAACCTAACATCTCTACCACACAAGTCAACCACACCCCTACATCTCTACCACACCTCTACATCTCTACCACACCTCTACATCTCTACCACACCTCTACATCTATACCACACCTCTACATCTCTACCACACATCCCCACCACACCCCATTATCACACATCCCCACCACACACCATTATTCCTATCACACCTCATCAACCATATTCCCCTTTACGATCCCAACACACCCCTACACATCACAGCTCTCCGAGCACCCCCTCACCCCTGCCCCAGCCCTCACCCCTCCTCCACAAGCGTGCACACGAACGCCGATCGCTACAAGAGCACGAGTCCCAGCGCAGGTAGATGGCCGCGCACTACAGGTAACAGAGGTAGCAGGGAAGTAGCGGGGACGTAGCAGTCACATTTCCGGCCCGTCCAGCAATGAGCCCAACGCTTCCGCCTCCGCACTAGCGGCCAAATGCTACGGGGTGCGCCATACAGAGCGCCAAATTTGAAATGAATGTCTTCACGATGACAACCTCTCCTTGACAAGTGCTTCTAAAAAAAATTAACAATCTTCATTCGAAGTGAAAATAGGGGGTAACAGGGGTAAAAAGTGAGGCTTTAAATTTCAAAACACAGCAACGAAGCGCGGTTCGAATCCGGCTCTCACTACGGAATACAACAATCCAGAACATGGAGAGGTCACTGTCGGAGTCTGGTCGTTATCGTCTGCCTTTTAATGACAAAGCGGAAATTTCCCAGTATGCTGTATCACGGATACTGAAGCGTTTGCTTGGATGCTTTCGTAACGACCTAATCTTAGGTTGAGATTGCGTGCTACTAAAGCTACTTAGTACATTTCCGTACAAGGACTGTCGTTTTCTGCACAGAGCGATTCATCGGTTCCACTGAACAACCGCTTTACAGTCGTCCCTAGCATGAGACGGCATGAGACGACATCAGAGCAAGCACTATAACTAGCATAGAAAACATTCGTCATCGGAAGCAAACAAAGAGAGTTATCAGGAACAACCAAAAAGAGAGCGGTTGTGCGATGGAACCAATCTAGCACTCGATGCAGTTTTGAGTATGTTTCTAAGGAATTGGAAAACGACCTGCCTCCATCTCGTAGCTCATCTCTACTGCACTACACACGTACACACACCGTCAGAACGGAGTACGCACGGTGCAACAACCAAGAGCGAGAAGGAGCTTAGCACCGACTTGCCAGGTCACTCGCAAGAGCTGCAGTGCCCCGCGCACCAGCGCGCATGCACTCTGCATGAATGCATGTGCGCATGCACACAAAAAGGCATGCACACACGCACGAGCAAACGAATGAACACATGTACGCAGGTACGCATGTATAAACCCATGCACGCATGAACCCACGCACGCACGAACTAATGAACGCATGAACGTTTTCACGCATGCACGCACGAACTCCGAGCCCGACAGCACACGCAGCCTCAGCAGGGACGCGTGAGGCCACAGCGGCGCGTCACTGCAGAGCTACGATAGCGCAGCTCTGCGGTGGTTGCGCAGGCGTGTTTGCCAGCACTCAACATCGCACCTGCACGAGCTCTACGCTCGTAGGTGTGTGAAGCGGTCTCAAGGGTCCGGCAGGCGTATTTTATGAACTGCAGCACGGGTATTCTCTGCAGAAATAACAGTTTTTCCATCAGAAACTACAGTTTTTCTATCAGAAATTTCAGTTTCCCATCTGAAATTTCAGTTTTTTTTTCATCAGAAATTGCAGTTTTTTCATCAGAAATTGCAGTTTTTTCGTCAGAAATTTCAGTTTTTCCATCGGAAATTTCAGTTTTTCCATCAGAAAATACACTTTTCCGACCGAAAATGTTTTATTGCATGTAATATTAATGAAGATAACAGCAGCGAGTGAATTAGAACGAGTCGCTGAAACCACCCCTTAGCAACTCGTAAACAAAGGAATAAAGTTGCAAGTGTAAATCAAATTCACGTTAACCCTATCACACCACCGAGTTAATCGAAATCTAAAACCAGCGCAGAAGAATTCAAGGATTTCTGCCTCGGATACTCGCGAAGAACACAACTTTTTCAAGGCATGATGAACAGACACAATCATCACACCCAAGCCACCCACAAGACGATCCTAATCAGGACTCCTTCATGCCGGGTAAATGATTTTCGACAAGAGCACAAGCAAAGCGCAGCTTCTACGTAAAGTGAAATGCGTAACAAACTTGCGTGAGTAGACATGAAGCTCTTGAATAACACTAGAACACCCGCACGCCGTTGGGGGTCACTATTGCAAAGCGTCGTTTTAGCCGCTTATGGTTTTTCTTATTTTCACAACAACTATCCTAAGCCAAAGAAACTACACGATGATTCATTCACTTCGCTTCAAACGAACCCATAATTATGGAAAAAACTTATTCAAGTATTCAGAGACGAATTTTCGCCCTACGTTATTACTGGACAGTATGTACGGTTAAAAACAAGGTACCAAGACGATCAGAGTTTTAGTATTATACTAGACGACACGTGACCCGTTGGGTCAAATAAAATTTATCAAAATCAAACCGTATCCGAAAATATATCCTATGCAGTTAAGTCGGTATCCACCATACAGGATTAAACGAAGAGCATAAATTTCGAATATCTCAGAGCCGACAGACAAACGTGTGCACGGTTTCAAGAAAGCAAACAAACAAGACGACCAGAGTTTTAGTATTGTACTAGATAGATAGATGGATAAATTTCTTTTTCAAATGCCAGTCCTACAGTTGAGGGCCTGCGTATCGGCCCAACGCCAGAAAAGCCCTCGTCAAGCTACGGACGCATCGCTCCAAGTCGCAAAATTTTCCTCCGGTCGTGTCCGTGGACGAGAACCATGGTTCCCAATGACCTTCTGACGATGCAAAATAAAAAAATCATTTAATGCTAGAACTATACTCCTGTGGCAGGTCAGTGAATTTTCATGCTTTTCTCTCTTCAATAATACATCAGCAATAATTTTAATATAGGTTCCACAGGAATAATGGGTATTTTCTATCGTATTTCAATGATAGGAGCTAGGAGAGAAGAGTAAATTGTTAAGAACATACTTATGTTATTTAGTAGCAAAGTGTAACCCAAAATATTCAATAATAGCAGTTAGGAAATAACACCAAATTATCCCAAGCCAACTTATATTACGTAGCGGTAGAGTGCAATGCAAAATCAAAAAGTGTTTATATAAGAAGGCTCACGAGGTCATTATCGACTACGTGAAGATTGTACTCTACAAGTAAAAAAAAACTCATTTAAATCAATTTGACATATAATACCAGATCTAACGTTTCAAATTCACTAAAAGACTACCGGAACACTCAAGCGCAGTGAGGAACAAGGGACTCCATTTTCAGAGCTGGGCAGCGCTACTTTGAAATGTAGCGGCCGCTACTTTGAAATGTAGCTACATTTCAAAGTAGCGCTGCCCACCTCTGTCCATTTTTTTCTTCCTTTCTCGAGGGAAACAATTCGCGACTGTCGAGCAATTTCTTCGCGACTGTCGAGCATTTTCCTCGTGACTGTCGAGCATTTTCCTCGCGACTGTCGAGCATTTTCCTCGCGACTGTCGAGCATTTTCCTCGCGACTGTCGAGCAATTTCTTCGCGACTGTCGAGCAATTTCTTCGCGACTGTCGAGCAATTTCTTAGCGACTGTCGAGCAATTTCTTCGCGACTGTTGAGCAATTTCTTTGCGACTGTCGAGCAATTTCATCTCATCTGAGCAAGGCAGACTTGAAACAAGACCGTCGACCTACAACCTGAGCGTGAGTCATACGTAGGAAAAAAATTCACGAAAAACAGAGACAAAAAGACCATTCCGGCTGA
The DNA here is from genome assembly GCA_014899125.1 of Orchestia grillus. Lineage (NCBI taxonomy): Eukaryota > Metazoa > Arthropoda > Malacostraca > Amphipoda > Talitridae > Orchestia > Orchestia grillus. The sequence continues at coordinate 8,108 of VOMN01084631.1, forward strand.
CATGACATCCTTCATTCTCCATTCTTCGAAATGAAATGAAGGAAAGATTATACCGAACGCAATGAGTTTATAATGATGCAAAAAAATATAACGATCAAACTGAGAGGTTGTAATCACAGGTTATAATGACTAAGGGATTTTTGGCTCGACGACCTGCGCCTCGCTCGACGACACCCTAATATGGACATCAAATGCGAACTTTGCTAAACTGTCTTCAAACTTTGACTGATCGTGTGAAGGGCTATTGAGCTGGGTCGTCAGAGCGCTAGAATTAACGAGACAATTTCACTCGGTACATGATTATGTCCATGAAAATTTAGTATTATTTCCGGTCCTAACTCCATTCATGGCAAAACCATAAAAAAAAAACATTATTATCTTGAAACTTTGTTTTTGCATCATGCTTGTATTAAATTTATCACTGTTATTATATCGAAGAACAGCAAATTTAAAATCGATGACATCACAAAAAAAGTTCGAGCATTAAGATCATTTTTGTTAATTTGATTCTGTTAAAAAGAGATGGGAAATTGTGATTTTAATTCAAAAACAAAACAAAAGTGCAATTTTGTTGCAATGTGCTATCGAAAATGAACAGGAGCAACGCATCATACATGCTGGTAGATAACACAAACCGCATAACAAAGAGCGCTACAGGTATTCCATGCTAGACTGAAACTCATCCCACCACACGAGTGATAATAGCCCTGTGTTGCTTGCTTGGTTGGTCTATCCGTCCGTCGGTCTGTCACGCTCTTAATGATTTAGATAGGAAAAAATTATCGGGTTAATATTTTTTACTCATCGGCGAGACTGTCAGAGAATGCAGTGATTCTTCAAATAACATTATTTCATGTCAGATTAACCGTAAACAAGAGGACATCTTAAGAAATTAACATCGTTTGTCCCGCCATTTTTGGCGGGGCGCGTCTACTTATTGGTTAATAAAATTAAAACACAGTTCGTGTTCATTAAAACTTGAACAAACGTAAGACATACGACCAGGAGGTTTGAGGGAGAGAGAACAGTTCATTGTAACTCTTCGCCTTAGTTCAAAAAACATCAAGGAAATCAAACTTTTTTCAAAAATATCAAAGTTGCAAAGTTTAAAACTTAACCAACACCATGCATAATCAAGCCGTCTTATTTTTGCATACTGCGCACGACGCAAATATAACAATTTTGAAATATATTGTTTGAGGCTCCAATTAAACTTTGTGAACAGAGCGAACGTTCTTTTGAAAGAAGTGCTCTCTGTATAGAGAACACATATTCCGTCATAAAACCATTGCGAATAGCTTTAGAAAACTATGTTTTCCTTCAGAATTAACTTCCTTGAAAACAGTGAGACTGTGTTCTCGCAAGATCAGTGATCTCAATAGAGAACAAATTGTTCCGCGCAGACAGACCTCAAAGACGCTTTCCCATTATAAATTGGCATATCTGGGGCTGTCAACGCCGAAGTCGCGCCATTCACACCGACTGGTTTAATTAATTAATAAAATGAAGAGCGAAATGAAACACTGGACAAAAATGTTGATGGCTTAGGAATTGGGCATTGCGAGTGCGGTTTACGAAAGAACATAGTTCAGATGCAGAGAATGCATGCCGAACTTGACGTACACTCATCAATTGTGTTGCACAGGACATTCGTGTTCCTGTGATCTGTGAGTCAAATGAGGAACGTACTGAAGAAAAATTATAGTCAAATTACAGGTGACATTGTCAAAGTTTATCAGGTCGTTTAGAAGTGCCACGAGAAACTGCTCGATTCCAGTGTCAAGAAATGCTAACGGAATGCGAAATTGTTGGTACATTTCATTAAGTTAGATCTGCAAAAAATAACCTGAGAATTAACAATAAACTTTGAATCTGAAAATACCTTGCACGCTTTGCAAAAAAACTCGTATTGCTTAGTTCACTAAAAGATGTATGAGACAGGAAGCAACGACACCAAATCTCTTTAAATTATTCAACGATTGTCGGCCATAACCTTTAAAAAGATGTAGTAAACAACATGTGTGACGTCAGAGAGAAAGAGAAACTGACGGTGGCTGCAGTCACATATCAGGGTTAGTAAATAGACGTTCAATGAGAGAAGGATTAAAAATCAGGGAAAAAGTTACATTTTACGAGTGGAAAAAGCATAACATAGAAACTAAGTGAGAAAGAAAGCAGGGAAGTGTAAAAGTTGTTTGGCTATGGTGTACCTCAATAAAAGACTGGCGACTTCACAACCACACCCACACACACACACACACAAACACCCACACACACACGTCGTGACGATATTATTCAACTTGGGATGCCAAACAGAGCGGGGGAATTTCAGACCGTTATAATAAAGCCTGAAGCAGCAGATAATCCATGGAGGCAACCTCAGTTAACGAGGAAGGAGGAAGAAGTTCAGGGTCATCTCACAACGCACTACCTCTGCAGGGCAGGCGGGCACGGCCATTTAGCCTTGGCTACACTTCCTGTCGCCCACCAAAGAGGGAGGAAAAAATTTCCTGAAGCTTCGCTCGTTTATGAACTTGTCCTGTTTTTTGCCTCGCGGGATGCCATGATCCGTAAAATTCCCCGGTTTTTTTAAGCTTCCACGAACTGCTGGTTGAATTTTTCGTGTGTACTTGGTGGCACTAATGAAAGTGCGACTGAGTATTGAAAGTAGATGAACATATAAATAAGCTTATAATATAGGGAAAAAATGCAAAGCATCGCTATTCATTTCATTGTGGATTGCCAATTATGACCGCTTATGACCGAGCTCTGTTCTACATCGTGATGCCTGAACCTGAACAAATCTCGTTTGCTTTTTCAACGTCGGCGGTACGGCGTGAGACTGGAATGTGCGTCGTGACGGGCGTTGGGGTTGAACTTTCAAGACACCATTGCCTAGGGGACCCCAGAAAATGTTACGAATGTACCCTGATCTCCGGAAGAGCATGGTGTGCAAGCAAATTGGTCAGTACTCTGATCTCCAAGAGAGCATGGTGAAAGCTGATCTCTGAGAGAGCAAATTAGTCAGTACCTTGATCTCTGAAAGAGCGTGGTGTGCATGCAAATTGGTCAGTATCCTGATCTCCAAGAGACGATGGTGTGCATGCAAATTGGTTAGCACTCTGATCTCCGAAGAGCAAGGTGAGCAAGCAAATTGGTCAACACCCTGATCTCCGAAAGAGCTTGATAAACAAAAATGTTATCGTAATAATGAGTGGATGTGGTAGATAATAACTTTCCCAATGATGGGTATGAAAGCAATTGTTTCATGCAATGAAGATACGAGTTGCAGTACTTGTGATGAGAACAATGATTTTATACGATTAGGAAACGATATGCAGTAACAGTAATACGGGAGATGGCTGAATGGGGTGGGTAGTAACGGGACAGTAATTCTACAGGAGGTGAAGCTTGGATTTAACGGGGAAAATAAAAACAGATTTAGTTTAGCCATCAAAGAAAGGAGTCTTCCTTGTCTCAAAAAAGAAGTGTGTGTTAGAGTATAAAATTACATGAAAACAAAAATAAACTCTGAAGCAGAAAAAATTTACCTAGACGGCCTTTCGACGGCATCACCATTTGCCAGGATTGAGCTCCGTAATTGTGTTTCGAAAAGTTAAAACAAATTAGCGGAAACGGCGACTGCAATAGTAACTTCCAACACAATTTTTACTCAGGAAGAAACCATTGGCCGGGCTATAACGTGACCTCACCGTTATTTCATGCTTTCATGAAAGATGTTATATTACATAATTATAAAAAACATTATATATTGACAGGTTGATTGAAAGGTTTTTTCATCCGACGCTCTGCGTAGAAAGTATGTGTATCTTCCTTACCAACAGAATTTTGCTCAATACGTGTTGCTTTCCAAACTTACTTCTCTTCAAAAACACGTGGGAATTTACCCAGTGACACTGCTAGTTGATAGAAAATTCAGACACACGTGTAGTTGAAAAAATTAAAAAATATCAGAGGTTGATTTTTCAAAAGTGATACTTAGACATGCAGTTTTCATGTTAATTTCGTCCTATATGCTTGCACAATTAATGTTCTGCAGAATTCTTTCAGCGGTACAATCACGTACCGCAGGGTCTCGAAGGGTTAAATTCTAGAATACTAAAATATTCAGGCTCACTGACGCACACTGGCACGCTATATGCTCCAAAATTTCCACCCGGCGCCTGTCATGCAAAAGTTCCTCGGGAAGACGAAAGCATACAAAATGAGAAAAAAAGATGAATAAAATGAAATATTCGATGAGCGAGAGTTTGGTGCATGTGCAGAAAAAAGCAGGGCAATTTTCATTGACAAAAAATCCATAATGACTGACCCATGAGGGGCATACAATTATCGTTTAATTAATACTGAAAAGCACACAATTCAATAATTAAAGCTAAGTACCCTGTTATTTTCAGTTTTATTTTAGACTTACACTTCTGTAATTCTGACGTAATTTTTTCATTTAAAAGCCCGGCAATCAATCGATTTTTACAGCCACCTGTCCCATGCATTAATCTAATACTCGGTTCATCCGCCATCCCACACCTGCCCTCACATCTGCACCATGACCTCATTAGGTAGATGCTTCAGTGTCAGTCCATCCATGGACCCAAACCAATTCAGCATTTCCTGCTAGACTGAGCTCTGCAACTCTCTCATCACTTCCGTTCTTGTTCCAGCTCCATTTGTCCAGCACGTGGGATGATAACTATTCTTCTCTGACCTCAATCACACGTACAGCAATTCTCTTCAGCACTATTTTTAGAGACAACCTCCCTGCCTCACACAGAACTGCGGTGTGACAGCTCTACGCTCGTCTCTCCAAGTTTCAGCGACTCATTTCGAAGCTGCTTATGTCTGAAATGTCTTTTTCGTTACGTTAATCTCGCTTCAAAGTGCCAGGAAGAGCAGCCAGGCGCTTAAACAACAAACAACTCCTATACATGCACGTTAATTTATTGCTATATGTATATATTTCTTTTTCATTTTCATTTCTAGAACTGTGTTTTTGACTTAATTTTCAATTTCAAATATCGTTTCCTTTGTCCACTCGACAATCTAGTGGTAACGCAGCAGGAAGTAGACACTCGGCAACTAAGAAGACACTCGGCAACCAAACAGACACTCGGCAACCAAGCAGACACTCGGCAACCAAGCAGACACTCGGCAACCAAGCAGACACTCGGCAACCAAGTAGACACTCGGCAACCAAGCAGACACTCGGCAACCAAGCAGACACTCGGCAACCAAGTAGACACTCGGCAACCAAGCAGACACTCGGCAACCAAGCAGACACTCGGCAACCAAGTAGACACTCGGCAACCAAGCAGACACTCGGCAACCAAGTTGACACTCGGCAACCAAACAGACACTCGGTAACCAAGTTGACACTAGGCAACCAAACAGACATTCGGCAACCAAGTAGACGCTCTACAACTCACGCTTGTCCCCCAGTTTTAATGAGATCTGATCAAGTCAATACCCCCATCTGCCACGATCAGACCATTCATTTCTTCAATAATCTTCAGCATTTTCGCAGGAACCCAACTTCTGTTAGGTAATGTAAATGGAATGCAGCCTCTGTCACTTAAGAAGAAAACAATCGTCATACCCCATCCCCACCACGTGACGTACATGATGATCACGCCGTACTGCGCAGGTAAAGGCTACACGCAGTACTGCGCAGGTAAAGGCTACACGCAGTACTGCGCAGGTAAAGAACTGCATAACCTCGAGCGCCGCCATAGCATAGCATCGCCCCTCGACTGCTGATGAGAGACACCGCCATCAGGACGGTGAGCCATAGGCCGTGTAAGATGCGAGGGATCGTGAAGAGAATAGCGAATGGAATGGCAGCGCTGTGTACGTGGTACACGTAGGAGTTCGAAATCAACGATAAAAGCGAATTTTAAGGATAAAAACATGAACGAGAGCTACCACGATAATAATAAGAAAACGTTTTGGATGTGGAATTTCGAAGAGAAATCATTTTATCTTCATTCCAGAACCCTGATGACGGAATTCTTCTTTAACACAACCGCGGTGACTTCAGTTTTTCTTTTTGTCCATAGAATTTGATTTCCCATACTCTAGATCTCTAATATTGAAGCGAATCACGAAGAGCTACTCTGAATCTATGTTTCGAAAATTAACGGCGTTTTTGAGAACCCAAAGGAAGAAATTCTTTCACTCCAACCATGAGTGTATTTTACCTCGAGTCTTGTACTGGATGCTGGAAGAAAAGGTCGGATAGAAATGTGCGTGACGAAGTTATTTTCAATCAGAATACGCCATTGAAAAAGCTTTTTGGAAATTCAAAAGCGAGGAAGCAATTTATGCGGGTATAGGCGCATTAATCTGCAGCCACAATGTATTTCAACACGATAGTCATAATCAATTACAATAAAACAGCCATTAATCTATTATAAAAAAGAAGTTATAAAGGATAACAGCACAAAAAAAACGAATAATTTCAACAGTCGCGGCTCCATGGCGTGCTGCTAGCGTGATGGCCTCGTAACCGAGAGGACCCTGGTTCAAATCTCGGCTCAGTCGTCGAGGCATTTTCACGTAAGCAGAGAGTACTTCCCTTGGACAAGGAAGTTTAAACCACACGTTCCTCACATCCCTCACCACGCCATTAGTTGTAAGGCATTGAAAACCCAGCGGTAAAACGTGTTGGAATTAATAAAGGTTTGCCTCAAGGGTCAGACTATCCCCATCAATTTCAACTCATCCACGCACCAATTCACCGAAAGAAAGTCACCAACCAATAGAGTATCATACAAATTGTAGTCATTATTAACACGGAGACCTTCATGGAACGAAAAGATCAAATTCCAAACCCACGCAATAGTTGTAAGTTTAATTTTTTACCGTATTGATGGTAACCACTACTGCTCAGTCGAACTTTTTACCGTGGGCATCTATAACTTTAGCCGCCCATGCGATGTCTATACAATACATAACCTGTACGATGTCTATACAATACAATACATAACCTATGCAAAAATGTCAGCTGGGGGTACAAGTTCCGAAATTTGGGAATCAATTCGTAAAATTTTCAATAGTTCACTTCACACGACTAACTTTGCTGGACACTCCATTATGGTGAGTCAATTTTACTTCATTACTTATGTCCTAACTACCAGGGCGGTGAGTACATGCTACTGGTACCCGGGTAATTTTCATTTAAATAAACCGCATCCAGTTTACTGTATCCAGTATAAATTTCACCCCCATTATTCCCACCGCTTCACTGATATCTAATATAATTTTCACCTCATCATTCCCACCACTTTACAGGTATCCAGTATAATTTTCACTTCATTATCCCCTCTGCTCTGTTGGTATCCAGTTTAGTTTTCAAGCAATTATCTCTACATATAACTCTGCCCTCATACAGTATGATTTTCACCCCCATTAACCCGAGTTGACTCGACTAACACCCACCACAAATTTCACCCCAAAAACCCCGATCCATTTTTCTAGTTTCATCTGAATTGCCAAGCACGACTGACACGCACCACAGAGAGCGTCATGAAGCTACCGACACTTGCGTTTCATCAGACACTACACCCGGCCACCTC
>VOMN01084637.1:0-26411 GCA_014899125.1 Orchestia grillus
CGTGCAGACGAGCTGAGCGGCACGTAGCGTGCTGGTCTGGCCGCACGTGCTGCGTCCGTCAAGCCCCGCATCGATTGTCATTCTTTAAATGTCACATATTTAACTGTCCATGTAGTGAGGAATGCTATTGAACGGATTTTTTAACGGAGTCAATGTTAACTTCAGGCGTATTCAGTGACGTTTTCAACCAATATCTTCAGGTGGAAAAATGGCTGATGCTAGAAAGTGTATATCTGTGCCATGGACTAATCCACATCCATTCTATATCAAAATACCTTGAACCAGATTGATTCATAAAAGTTAGAACTTTCTCTTCTTTCGAAATTTCGAGGAATGAAAACTAATAGCCCGACGTTTTGTACACTTCCTCAAATTAGAGGTCCCCAATAAATCCTTGCCATTCAGATAGTCTACCAAGAGTGACTCTCCATGTTCTCTCCAAGGAAAATGAAAAATTTTGTACTAGGGATAATTTGAATCATTTTTGAAATTCATGCACACACAATCGACATACTCTCGTTTGCGGAAAACTGGAAGAGGTGTTGTTTTTTCTCTTCATATTGGCAATTGTTTCACCAAAAAGGTAGCGTCATGATAAGTAAGTTTGGACCACAGAGGTCTACTATTTCTGTCTGCTTTGTACACACGAATGATAAGACACGGCTAAAACTGCACTTCACTGCTTCGGACTGGAAACAATAATCGTCACAGCTTCCGTATTTTTGTGCCACATGATAGTTCTGTAACTTTCCAATGGGAAAGTATTTCTTTAATTAATCCAACAATTGGTATATATAATCAAAGTGTCTTTGGTATTTTTGAGCGTTCTTTGAGTTGTGCAAAATTCATAGAATATGATTTGCGCCCAGTATATCAAAGATGAAGCAATGTATCAAGTGTGTGATCATTGTGTAAGTTTAGATGAAGACTTGAATTTTAGTATTCAACCACTATAGTGGTTTTAAAATATTTCGTTTTCAAATAAACAAACAAAAAATGATATGTTTGAAGACGAGAATATCCATGTTCGCAAATACCGAAATTGATTGATGTATTTATCTAGTTCCAATGCGAAGTATCAGGAGGTGTTCGCAATGCGTCGCTCAGGTAAGCCTAAAGGTGGACAATATTCCAAAAGAAGTCTCTAAACAGACATTGGCATCCACGTAAAAATAATCTAATGAACATTCATATCTCTCGAGAAGGGTTTTATAGGTCCTAAAAATAATAAATGTAAAAAGACGGCTCGAAGGAGCTGCGGAGACCTTCTCCAGAAGCCAAAAATGAACAACAGTGGCTTGGTAGGTGGCTTGGCTGACTCTGGCATGTTGGCACTGAAACGTGCGGGAATTCCTGGAATTTGTTCAATATGACGCTTGACCGACTCCCTCCAAGGCAAGAACGCTATATGATTTACTCGACTTGTTGAGAACGCCTGATTGCCGCGGACGCTGACGCGCGGGACAAGGTGACCACTTTAGCCGATCATTTGAATGAACGATATCCATGCGCTTGAGCTGATGGCCTCAACTGACCATAAATTGCTTCTTCAGAAGTAAATTTTCGTTAACACGTTCGCATTAAGCCACGGGTACACCAATGAAGAAATTCATTCCACTGTTGGGTAACGGTTTGCTTGTAAGTTCACACTCGTATTTTGATTGCTCTTAAAAAAACTCTCATTTGAATAAATAAAATAACTAAGCCCGTTAATCCGAGGAAAGAGAAGAAGCGAACAAGAAGGAAGCGCGCGTTCCTTCAAAATACGAGGTGTCATCGAATTCAAAATTCACCCGACTCTGGTGTATTCTAACACTGGAACGGCCTGACGCAGGGAACGTGTTAAGTTCGAATGCTGGCTCAATCTTTGATGCAACTCACCGACTCGTCATGTGCCCTGATGAATCAATAAATAAGATAAGGCATAAAAGACTTAGGATGCATAGCACTAACTTCACCAGAGAAGTAAATATTACTCTTAAGCTTCAATGAAGAACGCACCATAACTCCGGGCGTCATAAAAGTTTTTGCTTAAAGGTCGTCATCACTTCCCCCAGGTGAATTTTGGTGCTTTATCACACGAATCGGGCCTGGCGTGCGCGTATGCGGGTAATGAAATTTCTTTTGTTGGAAAAAACTTAGTCACTTCTCGTGGGAACCTCTCCTGAAACGCATGTTCTCTGAATAATACAGTTGAAATATATTCGTCAAGGTGTAATTTAACAGTTATGCAACGAACTACCAATTGTAATTTAATATTGAAATATTCAAGTTAAAGAGTAAAGAAAAACTGTGGGCTGCAACTCTCTATTCTCTCCATAAATTCCGCCCTAATCCCAGTTAACTTGCAGAAATATACGATTGAAATGTACAAAATATAAATATTTTTATCATAAAGTAGCTTATGCCAAATAAGTTCAAAAATAAATACATTGGAGCGATAAGAACTAAATTAACTAAGTTTCGAACTACTCAAGGTTTTCTTTAACTTCAGAAGTACTACGTTAACATTATTCTCCTTCAAAACCACAATTTAAATTTTTTTGGAGATCCTCTAATGAATCGTTTAATTCTTAGGAAAAGACTCGAAGGCACTCAGCGCTACTGAGTGTCACCCGTGCGTTCTGGAAAAATGACAGAGATGCTTATGCCAGACAGAGAGATGCTTATGATGCTTATGATGCTCAATTCCCATTTTTCCATTCTTTTATTGATAACAAGGTATGAAAAATTTGTTTTACAATTAAATTTCAGAAACTAAGTTTCGTGCCGTGCACGAAACATTTTCGTCCAACCAATTCCTGAATTTGGATATCAATCGCTAAAAGCAGTTGATCTCACTCGGCGCGTACAGAGCAGCGTCATCTGGCCTGCCCTGACACGGAACTGCATATTACCTAGAAGTGCACGTAGGACCTCACCTGGTCAGGCCCCATTTCGCTGCCCCATTTCGCTGCCCCCATTTCGCTGCCCCATTTCGCTGTCCCAGCTCTAGTCACGCTCCACGCATGCGGGGCAGCAGCAGCGCCGTGCGCATGAGGACGCCTGTGGACTTAGAGCACTCGCCTGGGGTCTAAAAATCTGGAGTAAGGGTAGGCTCGAGTTCAGACTGGAGTACAGTGAGTACATGCTGGAATAACGTACAGATTCAAATGGAGTATCTACTGAAGTAGAGTGCACATTCGAATGATGTACATACTGAGGTATACAGAGTTGAATGATGTACATGCTGGAGTATAGAACAGACCGAATAGAAGTACAGAATAAAGTGGGATTTACACTTGAGCAAAGTGCTTCTGACAAGAGTAAAGAAAAGTTACTCATCGTACAAAAATTAGAGAAATTTCAAAGAATACTTCAGAATCAGTTTATAGCACTTTTTTATATCTACAATACAAAACATTTCGAATGGATTTCTGCAAGTAGCTACCCATTAGACAACACCATCAAATAAAACAGTTCTGTACAATTACGCGCATCTCTGATTGAAACGATTCTCATTCACCCCAATCTATATCGAACCTCAGACTATGGTTACCGTGCACTTGATTTACTAGAAGACTCGAATATCTCTAGATTCACTTCAAGATGAGCGTCGAAGTTTCTTATCATGCTTGCATCACTAACCGGAAATGCCTCCGTTGATTTGAAAGTAACGGTTTTGGGTTCGGGAGGCCCGGTTCTTACTGAGGGCCCAACATGCCAGACCCTTCACCCCCGCCTTCTCCATTACTGAGGGCCCAACATNTACCAGACCCTTCACCCCCGCCTTCTCCATTACTGAGGGCCCAATATGCCAGACCCTTCACCCCCGCCTTCTCCATTAGTTGAGCGTGAAAGCGAGAACATATGTAGGGGACGTTGTAAAGAAAGTGTCAGTAAGATCAAGACAAAGACGAGCAGCTATCCTCGTCTTTCTGGGTACAACTTGAACGAGTCTTAAATTTGAAGAGGTATAAAATACTTCGACCGTTTCTAAAATTGGAGCAATGTAGTAAAATAGCGTATATTATGAAATTTCCGACTGTTATGCATTTTAATCATGAAAATTTATAATTCTGGCCCAATCTAAAGTATAATATTGAAAGTTCTACCGTCAAAAAGTGCTAGGATCGCTTTTATGCTTTTTTTTCTGGCAACTACCACGGTCTAACAGAGTCGCCCTGATGCTTCAGAGTAGTCTCGAAATCGATCATCAGAAATGAAATGTGTTAGTGCTTAGTTAAATGAGAGCCACCGCTCAGATCACATCGCCGCAGTGCAGGTCGCCAACAATGGTAGACGAGGGAGATACCAAGGCAAAGAATTTCATCGTCACCAGCTTAGTATGAGCGCTAAAACAGTCAAGAGCTACAACAAGGACTATACTTATGAGCGTTGAATGAATGAAATAATTTTTAATTCTACACTCTCCTAACCAGATATTTTCAACGTAAGTTTTTTGGTATAAGAGTAATGCAGCTGGACCAAAACTAACTGCGAAATTAAGTACATCAGCTTTACATTTGGGTGAACACCGCTTGGCGCAGAACATATCTCTGTCGCTGAGACGTGCGGTGAGCTACCTTAGCCGCAGCAGTGGAAATGAACACACCGGTTCAAATCGCCTGACAAGTTGGAATTTTCCAAACGTATTAGTGGCTCATTTATCTTCCTGGCGCTCAGATCACGGTTCCTCGCAGTATGTAGTTAAAACGTTCGGGCCATATATCATCAAAAATGAATGCCCTTGTCTAATGTATTAGGAACAAACAGATATTTTTCCTGTCACTGCATTCCGAGCGTCAAATCGCTGCCGCCAAGAAGCGTGCGCTGCAATAACCAGTTCAGCTTCCCTCCTGGTCGCCGTGGAGATGGACCAGCGTCCAGCAGCTGGAGGTGAACTACTGAACTATAGCAAACCCACACCGAGCCTTGCATTTATGAAGATTGGAATTCTGCATTTGAGCAACACCAGCTTTAGAGTCGTCAGAATTGATTCTATTAACTGAATTTCAGCAATTATACCGCAGCCTGTCATTATTGACAGTTTCCTTGTAATCTATTTAAGTAATAGAATGATCGAACAACTCGGGTGCTTGGCACATATACTGAAAATACTGAATCACTGACTGACGATCGCAAAGTTCTTTTAATCGTCAGTTGATTCTGTTAACTCGAGCATGTAAATTCAGCAGCGGATTTGGAAGGATGGGCACTTTCAAGTAGTCGACGGACTTCATGAATGGCGACTTTTCGTTCCAACATTTTGTAATCCATAGCCTGTTCATCTCATCCTGCAGATAAGCAACGCTGTGATCTTTCAAGCTAAACATGGGTGAAACTGAAAGACATTTTTATAACTGTTGAAGCACATTTGGTACTTTCTTTAATCGGAAACATGTGAGTACACTGTGGATGGCTCATGCATAGCATCAGTCATAGATAAGTGTTACTTTGTTGACATGGTTCAAACCTAAGCAGGGTGAGAGGGAATATGCCAGTGTCTCTGCATTCAGAGATTTTCTGGTTCGCTGCAATGATTGTCTACGGCTAGCCCCGGTGCTTCTATCACGTACACGTTGGAGAACAGCGCAGGGCCGAGCTCGGCAAGTTTAGTTCTGGCAGTTTGTGCCCGACCGACAAAATGAGTCGAGCGCGTTACATAACTGAACGAGCGCGCGAAATTTTTGTCACAGGTCATTAAATTCCTGCTGGACACCGTAGCTTGGAGCCTAAAGCATCACAGGAGGATTCTTAGATGACGGACTGAGACGTGGGAACGTTTCCTCAGCTGTTGAGTTTACATTAATTTCGTTCGGATGGTTAGCGAATCCAACTTGCAAATCTGATATTGATCTTTCAAACATTGGTTTTACTAACACGGTTTTCAGTTTCGCAACTACAGCTGTTGAAATAAGGTTTCTAAAAGTTATCACGTGCTACAGGTAAAAGATTACGTTTCAGGAGTAGTATCAATGAATTCACGTCTAAAAATAAGTTTTCAAAAGCAATGAAGGCGCGGTTCTGGATTTCTCACTAATTCTTTCGAAGGCACTCGAGAAGGATGACGTCACACTCAAGGAGGGCCAGAGGCACGGCTCTCGTGGCAGCCAGGGAGTTTCCCGACACAGGCGCTAGTGTAGCGGCGTGGTGACGGAGCTGTGGCGTACTCTTGTTCCTCTTTTGGCCACACTATTGCTCTTATTACGGTCACATTGTTGCTGCTGTTATGGCCACACTATTGCTCTTATTACGGTCACATTGTTGCTGTTGTTATGGCCACACTATTGCTCTTATTACGGTCACATTGTTGCTGCTGTTATGGCCGTTACTATTGCTGTTACATATTACGGTCACATTGTTGCTGCTGTTATGGCCGTTACTATTGCTCTTATTACGGTCACATTGTTGCTGTTGTTATGGCCGCACTATTGCTCTTATTACGATCACATTGTTGCTGCTGTTATGGCCGTTACTATTGCTGTTTTTACGGTCACATTGTTGCTGTTCTTATGGCCACACTATTGCTCTTATTACGGTCACATTGTTGCTGCTGTTATGGTCACACTATTGCTGTTATTAAGGTCACATTGTCGCTGATGTTACGATTGCATTGTTGCTGTGGTTATTGCCGCATTATTGCTTTTTTTAAAGTCACATTGTTGCTATTGTTACGGTTACATTGTTGCTGTTGTTATGACCGTTGTTATTGCTGCTATTAGGGTCACATTGTTGCTGTTGTTATGGCCGCACTATTGCTGTTATTAAGTTCACATTGTTGCTGTTGTTACAATTACATTGTTGCTGTTCTTTTGATAGCACTATTGCTGCTATTAGGGTCACATTTATGCTGCTGTTACAACTACACTGTTACTGTTGTTATGGCCGCACTATTGATCTTATTGCGGTTACATTGTTGTTGTTGTTGTTACGGTGGTATTGTTGATATTGCTATAACTGCACTATCACTGTTACTACGGTTGCATTGGTGGTGTTTTTAGGGTTGTAATATTGCTGTTATTACGGTCACATTGTTGCTGCTCTTAGGGTTGCACTACTTTTATTACTGTTACCATATTGCTGTTGTCAGGGGTGCATTGTTGCTGTTGTTATCACGGCACATTGTTGCTATTGTTTTGGTGTTATTACGGCACATTGTTGCTATTGTTTTGCTGTTATTACGGCTCATTGTTGTTATTGTTTTGGTGTTATTACGGCACATTGTTGCTATTCTTTTGTTTTTATTACGGTCACATTGTCGCTTTTGCTAATAGCGCATCAGTCTTACTGTTTTTATTACGGTCATAATGTTGTAGTAGTTATTACGGCCATATTCTCAACAAGCGTCAGTATTAACCTGTGCAAGTAATTATAATATTTCGTGTAAATCATTACATTTTTGTCATCATTTTGCAGTCTATCTTATGCATATGAGAATCCGGGTTGCAATAGTCTATCTTCGCGCTATAATTTTTATTTTAAGAAGTATGCACAAATGTCACACAATATTTTCTGGTTAGTATTTCATTTTTCTTGCTGCTGAGCATAGAATTATGAATCACAATTTGAAGATTCAACGCGACTTCTACCCGTGATTTCAAGATTGTAGTCTTACTGATCACAATTACAATTTCATTAGACGTCTACATTTTTAGGGCTCCATGGCGTACTGATAGCGTGATAGCCTCGTAGCCGAGAGGACCAGGGTTCGAATCTCGGCTTAGGCGGCATTTCATGTATGCAGGGAGTACTTCCTTTGGAAAAGGAAGCTTAAACCACACATTCCTCACATCCCTCACCACGCCAGTAGTTGCAAGGCATTGACAACCCAACGTTAAAACGTGTTGGAATAAACAAAGGTTCTTTAATTTTAAGGCTGTAAGTTTCCTGACTGAAAACCCGAATGCTATATGCTTTGTGACTGATTTCGGAATGAACGACTTTTCTTTCTTTCTTCCTTACTGTTGTTTTCTCTGCCGCATTGTTGGTGTTGTTTAACGACTACATTGTTCTTTTTCCTTTTTGGCTAACACTCTATCGTTGGTGTCACGGTCACCTTATCGTTGTTTCTACACCCACGCTATTGCTGCTGTTATAGTCACATTATTATGGGTTGTTCTTACTGCCATATTATCCTTGTTGTTGTTACGTCCACACTACTGCGGCTGTTTCCAACATATTACTGTTACGATATCATTACTGTTTTGGTGATCACCATATTCATGACGCTCTTGCTGCTGTTACTGTAGTGACGTCACGCTCGACAGCGTTCTCTACCTTACGTGTAGGTCTCACCTGCATCTGGTCATATGTTCAATTCTGACGCGCATCACCGAATTCCTGTAGCTGCAAAATTCAAATTGTTCCTGCACGTTTGCAATTGTAGCTAGCCATTCTTGCTGTGAACGAGCCACTGTTGCTGTGAACAAGCCACTGTTACTGTGAACAAGCCACTGTTGCTGTGAACAAACCATACAAACAAACCACGGTTGCTGTAAATAAGCTACTGAAAACAAGCATCTGTTCCTCTAAACAAGCCTCTGCAAATAAGGCACTGTTACTAGTAACCTGCCACAGTCGTTGCAAACCAAATATTGCAAGCCCAGCAATAGTTGTATGCTGATGTTTCCTCTACAAATTATCTGCGAATATTAATGCTGTTTCCTAGCTTCTAACGCTACCCAGAATTTAAAAATTTGTAGCACAAAGAGTCGTAAGTTAGCAAACACTTCCATTGTTACTTCACTCACGGTCTGCAGCTCCCGAAACATTAGCTACAACATACTAAGCAGCAGTAACATCAGCAGCAGTATCAAAAGAAGCAATAACAGCAGCTACAACAGGAGCAGCAACAGCTGTAGCAGCATGAGGCGGACCGCTGACCTTATGATCCGGAAGTTCGGACGGCAGGAGGGCGAGTGGCGGCCGCGGTCATATGTAGCGCAAGAACACGAGGACATTTTTTCTAATGAAGGTCGAAATCACAGGCGGGGAGAGAGGGACACTGTACAAACTTTAAATAAGATAGTTTTACGCCATGACTGATAAATTGATAGCGACGGAATACAGGAAGGACAGGAAGTTTTACAAAGTATTGGCTTATATGGCACAAATTTTTGAGGCCATTGATAAACAATGAATTTTTGTAAATTATGTTTTTTCTGTCGTGAATATATCAAATAAAAGCTGAAAATTACTCCCGAGTTCCACATTTCAACATGAAAAATTGAGACTCCAGGTCTAAATGAACCGACTTGTTCAGAATCCTAACCGCTCTCCGGTGTACTCGGATCGTTTACGGAAAACTTAGAATCAACTTTTTATAAGTCTATACAGATTGCTCTTGCACATAACATTCTATTACATATTCAGGAAACATACGTGTGAAATTCTTTATTCGAACTTATATTGATATTTACATGCATATGTTTCAATACAAATTACAGGAAAAAAATTGTAAATGACAATAATAAACTTTGTCTAACGTTATTCATTTGCATTAATTCGGACTTACATCCTTCTTACAGTGTTTTTTATCAATGCTATCGGTTGGTATCAGCCTGTCGCTTGCAAGCCAGTAATTATCCAAACAAATCGGCTACTCCTCCTCTATAGAACTACTCATACTCCTTACAAATAATGAAAATTAATGTCCCAATTTTTACGAACGCTGAAAAAACTCGTCAAGCTGCTTACGACTCTAAAAAAGCATTCTGTCGGAATTATCACCTACTGACCCATTAAGCGAGCAACGTGACTGATATGTCGTAAGACAAACTGTTTTAAGGCTTACAAGCTAAAAGGCTTGTGTTGGTGGGTGTACCTGAAGTATATTGCATTAAGAATGGTGCGCGCAATGGAAACGCTCTCAAATGTTGTGGTAGAGGTGAAACCAGTCATTGTTCGATAATCGTTAATCCCGCGATGTCCACCACAGCCATCTGGTCACTGTCGCACATAAGAGCGTCAATTGTGTTGCTGTCTTTTCTGTACTCGGAGCTGAAAGTTATTTATTGCGAGCAGTGAATTATCTTTAGAATAGTTAAAAAAAATAAATGAAAAAGATTCCACGCCACAGTCCAGGTGAATAGATAAAGAACCTTTGGCATCGTTGAAATTAATGTACGTAGCCCAACCCTCAAGTAAGTGCCCGCCTACATCCGCGTGTGTAGCTTCTCGAATCATGTATCAGAGAGCTATTTCTGAGCCAGCTTTACCTATGACTGCAAACCATGAGTCAAGCAGCCTTGTAGAAGGAGGGAGAGGCAACAAGAAATACGGCCCAGTGTGTATGAACGAAAAATGTTGAGAGGCAAACTGTTGAACTTTTCTCGAGAGACTTGGTGTCAATTGATATTTTATTTAATTTTTCAAACTACACGCAGCCTATGGGAAAACTCCTCAAGTTCTCTTTCAGTATCGATACAATGTCCATTTTTCATACAAAATTAGTATGCTAGTCTCACGTCCTTTAAAATTTTTTTTCCAGATCTATTCCTAATCATAACTTCATGAGGAATAATAGAAAGAAAAAGTCTCCCTCCTACAAGCACCATCACCGCCCCCAAAATAAGGCCAAAATAAGGCAAAATAAACAAAGAAGAAGTTTCAAGAATGTGTTTTTAAAGAGAAGGGGACATGTACACGTAAGGAAATAGTCCTACAGTTGAATTTCTTTTTTTTCTTGAAACTTCTTTTTGATCATTTAAAGTGTTTTCTTCTAAGGACCAATACATACCTATGAACATTAAACTCAATTCTTAATGAAAAATTACTGCGCTCACGACAACGCGGTAGAATCGTACGGTCACACTTTGGGGAGCACACTATCTACGACTTCTGAATTAATTATGGCCCCTTGATCCGTTAATGAGCTACGTGTACGCGAGATGCGTAGTTTGCCTAGCTATGCGCTGCCGCTACATCGCTGGCATTCTGTTCTTATCAGCGACACGTACGTAGAACAAAATAGCTTCGCTTTCCAAGGAATGTATTTGGTTACAGTAAAATTACGCAGCTGTAGATCATAACGATAGTCAAAATTTTCAGATCACTAAACGCTTGTGATCCATAAACGCAGAAAACGGTATAATTAAAGGAAAAAATTAAAATCACAGAATGCACAGCCGTCGTCGTTTTTTAGACTTATTATGAAATGAACACAAATTGTTTAAAAGAGCATCAATGCGAATAGTAGTGAACAAAAATAGTTTTATTCTGCATATTCACAAACGACTCCATTTAGATAACACAATTTTTAAACATCGATTGCCATAATACAGAGTTCAAATCAGCTAAAAATGCATTTAAAAAGCAGTTGCTCGTAATCTTGGGTATAAGGTATGCCATTCAGTTGATTCAAAGATAACGACATCCGAGAGCGTAGGCAAGCCTTTGATAAATAAAATAGAAACCGTGGCACCAGCTACTGCACAGGAGCCTGGGATGATGCTCCGAGCACCTCCAGTCCGAGGGGACAGCTCTTACACTTGCATAAAGAGCCATTCACCTGATCAATCAGTGTCTGAGGGCAGTCTCGGAAGACACCGAAATATGGGCATCGAATGCTAACTTTTAGTTCTATTCTAGTGCCCAAATTTGGGCGTCTTCTGATAGTGTCGTAAGATATTGACTGATCTGATAAAGAGACCTTAACTTAGTCTGTACCAACACAACCAGAGAGAGTACGCTAGTTCGCGAAACGAAATCAATTGAAATATTACAATAAAAGTCGCAACAAAGTAGGCTTAGCGTTATCACATAACGCGCATCATCTAAATTCGTGAGCTGGAGGACTATTTTATAATTGAAAGCTGCCGCTTCTCCTCCGTTCAGAGAGTTGCTATTTTCCACAGGTTTGAGAGTTGTTACTCTCTTCTAGATTGGAGAGCTATCATTTCTCTCTTGATAGGAGATTTGCCTCTTCCCGTTAGATTAGAAAAATATTATTTTGCTATTGAATAGAGTATCATTTATTCTAGATCGGAGAGATTTTTTCCTAGACTTCTTGAGATCTATCATTGGTTTCTAGATTCAAGAGCTGTCCTTTCCCCTTTAAATTGGGAAGACAGTCGGCTTCCGGATGTAATTTTAAATTAGATTCGCTCGCGTAGTTCAGCCACGAGCAAGGCTTAACACAGCAACGAGAGTATGAACCCTAATCTGAGAGATGATCGTTCTAAATATAATAATCATTTCAGGATGTACAGCTTTCTTTTCATTGGCCTTCTGCCATTATAAGTGAAAAAAGGGTTTATGGAGAAAGTTTCATAGCTGTCTATTATCGCACAACAGTGTTTACAATGCTCAATTTCCTTGGGGAATTTACTTATAAAATTTATAAAGCATAAAATGTTGAGCAATTTCTCCGATTTGCAAACATACGAGTTTAAATACGGAGTTAATACGCGGAGACTTCGCTTCCAGTCTGTCCTAGACGTTAGATTGCAAGTTCAATTAAAACGGAATTCTCTGGTCGTCAGTCTGAGGTAATAATTGAATACAGGAAATCTCATGAGACATGTTGACATTTGCTTGTATCGAAGCTCAATAATTTAGAACTTTTTTCGTTGTTTGAACGCATTGGCATGGTCTGTAAAAGGAAAAAGGGAACACTAACTGGAGCTCTGTGTCGTCTCCTCCAACCTCTTATACGCGTATGGCCGTCATTTGCGATCATCAAAATTGGTAAAAGCCTTGCGGTAAAAGTACGTTTCCTTGCCTGAACGACCGCAGTTCTGAGGCTAGGAGACAAATTTGGCCAAACTGGCAGTTCCATTGCTGGGAGCTTCTATAGCTGGCACAGCTTTTCACACTTTTTGAATGTACTAAAAAAATGTTTTTCCCGCAATAGTCTTTAATTGAGTTTGCTCTGCAATACAACTTCACGACTCCAGCTTGACAAGATGTGATTGTACGAGACTAGGCAAAGGGAAGGCCTGAACGATAATTAATAGTTCGAATCTGCTCTAGTGCTGTACTTGCAAGAACGCTTGATACTTCGTACCTATAGTGTAATGCAGTTCTAATATCTAGAGAACATTTTGAGCTTGATGTCATTTAAATTATTGTCATAACTTCAATTTATTAGTTTTTTTCAAATTTGTGCTTAAAACTACTCCGCATACGTGTGACTCAAACAAAAACATAAATAAATGTATACAAAAGTAACAACAGATATACCTCGATACATCAGGACTTGTTTAGTGCATGCATTGATTTAGAATACGCCTGACTAAAGATTTTGAGTATGAATAAAATTGCGCAGGAAATTAGTTTGGTATACATCGAGGACATCCAGGACTCACTAGGTAAATTTTTCGTGTCTTACTAAGGTTACTGACGTAAAGAAGTTTTAATTCGATGCTCATATGAGAGCAAAGTCGAACCTTCAGATGCTCATAGTCGAATGAGGGGATCCAATTCGGAGATGGAAAATTATTGCCTATATGCGATAACTGCAATTTTTGTTGAAATTAATAACCCTAGAGCCCAGTATTAGGTAAAGCGTAAGTATATGGATTACCAATGTTGAACTCACACACAATTATATCTCGAGGAACAGTCCAGGAATCGTGTAGTAAGTGAGAATTAATTTCAATAATGTTCTAAAAGAATCCCACTCGCATGACTGTGAGCGGGCACTACCCCCTAGTGCGCAGCCTCTTCAACTGCCACGCACCTGCAGCTTTTTACACTCTACGAACTCATCACAATTACCAATGATATATTCTTTCTTAGAAAATTTCAATCATTTGTCAACGAAAGGAGTCATAACCCCAACATTTTATGTACGTACGACAGGACCGACAAGGCTTAGGACACCTCAGTAATTTCACCCGCCATCGTCATGATCACACAGTGGAGCATGAAGCTGCAGCCAATCAAAACATTCTCGGATGCAATGGCATCGAATCTAAATATTTAGCTAAGGCTTTCGTTTCTGTAAGACGTGACTATACTAATAGAATTATCGAACTTTATTGTAAATTATGCTTTCATGAATATTTTCATTTTAGTGGTATTCGTGAAATACCACTAAAAATTCACAGTTCTACATTTTTCACTCAAGGAAATCGTCTTCATAGTTAATCGCGCATCATACAGAATGACGCTGTTATTCTGGCAGCAAAGTCGAGTGACAGCCACTAACATCGAGTCTATTCATGAAGCCCTGATACCTGCCTCAAGAAACGCTGATACCTGACTCATGAAGCCCTGATACCTGACTCATGAAGCCCTGATACCTGACTCGTGAAGCCCTGATACCTGACTCATGAAGCGCTGATGCCTGACTCATGAAGCCCTGGTGCCTGACTCATGAAGCCCTGATACCTGACTCATGAAGCGCTGATACCTGACTCACACCAGCGTGACGTCATTGCAGCGCGAATACCCGAGTTATTGCAGTCATGTCAGCAATGCTCGGTGTTCCAGTGCCGACCAATAATTAAACTATTTGCTGCAGGCAGGTGATCAGAATACTTCCGTCAACAATTACTCAGAGCAACATTCCCGTCATACATAACGATGACAAACAATCCAAACATTCGTTTTAAAGAAAAAGTCAATTTCTCCATGATTCGCAGCTCAATACGAATATTTTAGAGGTGCTTCTGAATACGACTGAATCAAACAGCGAAATTAAGAAAAGATTTGCTGCTGCGGAGAGCTGGTTTGGACGCTCAAGTACGTAGGCTCCCTCGTTTGAAGGCGAGGATGGACTCTAACGTCACACCTCCAAGCTTCCACTTTAATGTAATCACAATAAAGTTCACCAAGTTTTTAAAATATTTTAAATATAATTCTCTGGGCAAGTAGGTGTGTCCCAAGCGATTAATTCAATCAGCCATTTTGTGAACCAATTATTTGATTAGAAGGCAGGACTTAATATAAGCTTTTTACTCAGAAGCCCATGGATATTCTCCCGCTCCAGTTCCTCAGCCACGATCAGCAGTAACAAGATACTTCGGTTCGATTTTATTTCTACGAAAACATCAAGTTCCTAATTCACGTTGGAGCCGGGCCGTCTTCAACAATAACAAGGAACACTGCATGCAAACGAACTTCAAATATTTGAGGGGACAACAAAAATATTACCCTAGAAAAAGCGCCGAAGTGGAGTAAGA
Organism: Orchestia grillus; assembly: GCA_014899125.1. Taxonomy (NCBI): domain Eukaryota; kingdom Metazoa; phylum Arthropoda; class Malacostraca; order Amphipoda; family Talitridae; genus Orchestia; species Orchestia grillus. Next base: position 15,111 of record VOMN01084637.1, read on the forward strand.
AAACGTGATTGCTTAAGACAAAACTAACCCTGAGCCACTGAATAGTTCAACTAACAAAGCCATAAGAATTTAATGTGACGCAGGGAGAGCGCCAAGGTTTTGCATATATAAGGGGCTTAATGCATGCACTTATCACCTCAAGGAGATACAGCCCTAATAGATAATATTATCTGAGCGGCGCTCCGTATGCACATGTTCGAAAACTTTGTCTGTCTGCTGACGTATTCTTACCGCTTTAAAAGAAAATTAGAGTGAACATAAATGTAGTCGCTTTTGTATTAAAAAATGCGAAGAAATTTAAGAAAAAGACATATTGCATGTCGTGTTGTCTTTCTGAAGACTCAAATGGTTAAAATATAAGTTTCTTTAGAAAGTTCAGAGCACACTGCAAGTAACTATACATTAAACTTATCATGCTTCTTATTAGATTACAGAAGAACTTCAGCGTTTTTAACATATGCCTTCTTCACATACGAAAACATTGATAAATCTTTCATTCCAGACACTCATTATCGACAATGGAAATGGATAGCCAAAAGTGTTTTATTCGAACAAAAATGTTGCGTTTTTAAAGGTAAAAACATTGGAATGACATACAAAAATACTAGCAAAGTGCATAGTGATGATGCTGTGGATGAATCAATTGTTCTAAGGTACTTTACAAAATTGAAAACTGGAAATTTTAGCTTGGGAGTTGACTGTCTGAGTGGGAGACCTTCAAAATAGGAGGAGGATTTTTTGAAGACAAAATTGGAGAAAGTAAAATCTCACGACTAGAAAGCTTGTAAAAGATTCAAACGTCCCAAAAGTACAGTTCAGTAACATTTCCTCTTTTTTTTGCAAATGAAAAAGTTCCTCAGCAATTTTCATTTAGTTCCAACCGTCAATTAAAAAATTAGTGTATTCCGAACGAGTTTTTTTCAAAAATACGTCAACGCTGATAGCAAAACGCCAACCTCTGGGTGACCGGTTTAGCAACTGTTCTTTGCTAAACTTGTTCCAGGTAACTTGGTGCTGTACTTACTGCTCTCACTTTTACTAAATCTTCCGAGGTCGGATATTTTACGATAAAATTATTTTGCCAAGAAGGATGGAAGCTGTATTTGGGTATGAATAGCTTATTGTACTCGTTAACATTTGTTGATTCAAATGGCATTTCTCTCCATCTTTTTCTAGTCTTTACAAAATTTGTCTTCTCTCATTTGTCTAGCAACTAATAACCCCCCCGAATTTCGAAACAGCAAAACTCGAACTGAAATAACTTTAAAAATACACACTACATGAAATCTAAGACAGAAAATAAATATCAAAGGCCTATACGTTCGAGGCAGCTCTTGATATTACGACATACTTAAGAATAACTAAATAATTGGATTTACATACGTTATTATCCGCATCGGGCTTACAGTCCTCATAATCTCTAATAAGTTTCCGAACTATGGTAAAATCAAAGTAGGAAAAAAGCACAGTATATTTGATGAAAAGTTTCATAACCAGACCCAGATATTCACAAAAAACGTTGAGTGATATACGCGTAACTCCTAATTTAAAATGACCTTAGAGCTGGAATAGGAATTCCTTTGGGATACGCTGATCGGCTAACTTGCTAGGTTCTGTCACTATTCTTTGGTTTATCTTTGCAGAATAAATTTTTAGTGTTTACCAAATCTTAACTAAATGCATCTACTTTCACATTCTGAACTTCCAAATCACTTTAGTTCTACATCAAGAGAGAAAATTAACTTTTGCTTGAGCGTGAATGGACTTAGTACTAGATGTATTTGTGCCACATAGTAATAGTTGCGTTCGTGTCATGCGGGTGCCACGGGGCAGTTGAAGAATTTGCTGATACGCACCGTACTTTTATTTAATTGGAATCAGAACACGAAATCAAACGCTTCACAGGCAAATAAGTTTTTCTGCTATTCATGAATTTTTTGAGGTAACGCTTGAATTAATTTAAACACTCTATTACCCGATGGCGCCTTCCGGGTGATCTGCTCAATTATAATGAGCCGTCGTTATGTACTACAGGCGGCATCGCGTTTGAGTTTATTTGAGTTTGTTTTTGTTAGATAACTCTAACAAAAAAGTCATCAAGAGCAAAGAAAAATTACCTAAGATTGCCGAAACTTTTTAAAAGGTCTCACATTATACTGAAAATCATTGAGTCTAGTCCTGTTGATAATACTGATTGAGCAACTAGCAAACAGCGCACAAAATTTTGATTCAAATTTAAAGCGGATACGAAAAAACAAGTTATCGTAGAATGCAAGCGAAAAATCTGCTATTAGGGCTCCAAAAAACTAAAATCTGACATTTTCAACGCTCCAGAATCTTTCAGCAATTCTGCCCCTTTACGCCCAGGCAAGAAAAGCATTCGTAGAGAAAAATGAGCTGCAATGTTTGAGGAAACACATGTGAGCAAGCCATCACAATTGAGTGGAGCCACTGACGATGATGGGCCTAAAACATCGCACGGCAGTTCCTGGTAGGGTAACGTCAGCTGCCAAGCCTTTTGTGGCAGCTTTTGAGCGGCAGCTTCCATTTCGACGAGAACAATGTTTGAGCAAGAGTAACCATACGAGGAGACATCACTTTGCTGAGGTGCAGCCTGATCCATGATCCAAAGTAAATTACCTAACAAATCATGTTCACCTGCCACTCCCTCCTTACTCGTCGGGGCACAATTTAACAAAATTGGCTTAGTCAGCCGACAGCCTACAGAGAGTGGATGCCGCGCCTGTGGCGATAAACTACAATTGAGAAGTGACCCTTAGTTGTGTCTGTGTAGGGTGTGCGTAAAGGTGCGCAGCCAGCTGAAGAAAATGTTTTCTTAATGAAGATAACATAAGAGAAGGCAAATTTTATAAAAATTAGAAAAAGATGGAGAGACATGCCATTTGAATTAACAAATATCAACGCGTACAATGAGCAATAAGCTATTTATATCCAAATACAGCTTTCATCCTTTTTGGCAAAATAATTTTGTCACAAAATATCCAACCTCGGAAGATTTAGTAAAAGTAAGAGCGGTAAGCACAGCACCAAGTAACCTTACCAGCACCAAGTATAACAAGTTTAGTATATTGCACATCTTTTTAGGGATTCAGATTACTGAAAAAATTAAATGTACAAAGTTTAAGACTGCTCTACGTATTCAAGGGCGCATAAAATGTCAGGAAACCAAGAAAGGCATAGTTTCAGGGGGTTTCGACTGTGCACTGATCTATCGAATTGATAAGTACGTCAAAGTTCCTTTCCAGGTCAACAAAAATTAGTCTTTCATATCGCACAATGAAAATAATTGTTCGTATTAAATATAAAATTGTCTTTCAACAAATAGACCAGAACATTATCTTTAAAAATATAATATAAGTACAAAAACAGAGATAGACCATTGCGCAGTTAAGATAGCCGTCGCAGTTTTTCAAGCCACTGGCGACAGGAAATACTGACGGAAATGTTCAGTTCAATTCCATGGTGACTTGCCTCATGTCGAATCAGGAGCGCTGCAGCACTCTGGCAAGCTTCAGGTAAAACAAAAAACAAAACAGACGCGGTGGACATTCTCGTGGTATTTCAAGGGAATGAACAGAAAAGTAATCAATAAAGTCGTCTCAGAATCAGAAGTCTCTTGGAAGCTCAATACTTAGTTAATAAAACTTAGTGAGAAAACTACCCATCGTACAGTTAGGTTTTCAGAAATAATATTTATTTGCAGTAAATGATCTAAGTCAACTCCGTACTGCAGACGTAGGCGAAGAATAAGATTAAGAAGAATTATCACGTCACTTCTTCAATTAGTGCTTTCAAAACCATAGTCTCAACAAAAAGCTTCATAATGGAAGCAACAGAGCACAAAAAACGGCAATAGTGAATTAATTGAACGACAGGAGAACATTTTTTTCAACTTGACGGAGAATGTAAATTGACGTCATTTCATAATAGAAGCGACAAACCTATTTACAACCCATTTTTGAGCTCATGTACAAGCAGTCAAATCAACTGTGGAAAATTCATATTCGTTTAATAATCGCCTTACTGTTTTTCTGACCCATCAAATTATTTTATTACTTCTTTTGATGTCGAAAATCTGTTCACTAATGTACTATTGAAAGAAACAATTGAAATTTGTCTGAACAATCTTTTTACTAACACTTTCGCTTCTGTACTTGGTTTATCTCGCTCTTTCTGTAAAACTTTACTCGAACTCAGTGTAATGAATTTTTTTCTTATTTCACCGTCAACTTTATAAACAGCGAGAAGGCTTGGGGATGTTCCTTCCACTCGGCCCTACCTCTGCCAATATATTTATGTGTCCCCACGAGAAGTCATGGCTTAGTGAGTGTCCTGATTTTAGTTCAGTATTTTACCAGCGATATATTGATGACACGTTCATTTTATTTCGTGGCCCCTCCCAGGCTCTTCTATTATTGGATTACCTGAGTTCTAAACACCCGTCTATGAATTTTACTATGGAATGTGAAATAGATGGTTAACTTGCATTTTTAGATGCAATGGTGACCAGAAAGGTAAAATTTTAGAAAAATCCGTGTACCCGAAGACTTCCTTTTCAAGTTTAGGATCCAGCTTTTTTAGTTTCTATTTCTATCAGTTTAGAATCATCAGCATTAAAAGTCTTTTATCACGAGCATATAACGTCTGCTAATATTATCAACTCATTCATACTGAATTAGGTTTTTTGGCTTATTTTTCATTTTCAATGATTATCCTTTAGGTCTTGTAAATTCTCGCATTTAGAAATTTTTGCACAAAAAATTTGAAACTAATCCCACAATTTCGAATGCTGCCAAGAAAAAATTGTATTTTCATTTCCTGACTTTGGATCTCAATCTGATAACCTCAAACGTGAACTCACACTTGCCACATATTTCTCTAATACTCCTATATCGTTTCAACTTATTTTTGCCAATAATTTTAAAATACGGACGTTCTTTCAGTATAAATATGACCTTCCAACTAGTCTCCGTATCTCGTGTACAAATTTAGCTGTGCTCAGTGTGCTTCTTCGTATGTCAACTCAACCAGCCGCACATAGCGAGGCAGACAAGCGGAACATGGTGTTAGTCATAGGACTGGAGCTCGTCTCTGTCAACCCCCCATTCTTCTATTCGTTCTCACAGAGATTCCGAATGCAACATTAAAATCTCAAACAGTGACTATTCGTTATTAGGATCAGCGAATAATTCCACTGATCTTAAAATTTGAGAATCCGTTTTAATACTTAAGCAAAAACCGGATCTTGAATGACATGCAGAGCGCCCACCCCCTTCTCATTGTGGGTTGACTCTTCTGTAGCTTCTTTTTTTAGGCCTGCTCTCGCGGTCGCTAACTTCTTAGTGTTTTGATTTTGATTTTTTTTGCCTTGTTTTATTAGCCTCATTCGTATGATTTGACTTTGTTTTAAATACCGTTTTTGATTTGTTTTATCCTTTTCAAAATTTTGCCGATGATGAGCGAGAGCTCAAAACGTCCTGTTTAAAATTTTGACAAGTATAACGTGATGATATTTAATAGAGTGGTTTTTGCCCTTACGTTTTTATTGATGTCATTTTTTTGCATCAACGAAACTTCTTGTAGTACTACCGTTCTATACGCCAGGGATATGAGCAGAGGGAATAACTCTAAATAAGTGAAAAAGGACTGTTTTTTCCCACTGACATTCGAAGTTATTTATTCAAATCTAACACAACAACCAATCAGCCAAGCTCAGCGTCGATTTTACGTATGCCAGCGTAACGCTAACGCTTGACGGAAATCGAATTCATCATTGAATAACTTTCTGCCTAATTTGAACACTCAAGCCATCGATTTCTAACTGAGATAAGTACATCTTCAGGAGTGCGTGTGATTTCCTTAACACCAGGCTAGTCTCTTCAGAAAATGACCTTTTTCCAATGTATTCTATACACTAGGATAAATTCATTGCGAAGTCTAACATTGTGAAGAGACTGCCACGAAGTCCTAAGCCCTTTTGAATTCTCCTCAAGATAGCCAGCCCTTGGCAGTCGTCATTGCTACACAACTCGCCAATGAACATCAGCAGTAATATATCATAAAACCAATTTCTTACATTTTGTCTATAGGCTGGCGACTGAAGAGCTTTATTCTGAATTACTTCACGAAAAATGAGCAGTACCCAGTTCTAATAGATAAAATGAGAATTAACCAGTTCTGCTGCATAGAATCCTAAATAGAAGTATAGAATAATATGTTTTATTAGTTTTCATAATATGGAGCAAAAACTTGAGGTACTTAATTTTTTTTGCGCTGAAAACTCAACCGTTCCAATAGCTTTGTAATACATTATCCATATGATTTCGATTTCGTTATAGTCTTTGTACACTAAGAAACACAGGATGTTCCTGTAAATAGTCCATTTTACTGAGGGAACGCCTTGATTCAATGATTACAAAACGTAGAAATCTATCATTTTCAATTTTTTTGCACTTCTTTGAAGCAGGAAAAGACTTGAAGTTGTGAAACTAAACAATCTTGTCCATCAGTTGAATTCGACTCACCCCACCCCTCCAAGGTCGCAAGTCCACATTTCCTATAGCAATGAACAGAAATTTTTACGTCCCCACGTTTTCATTGTTCATCTAGACAGCTCAGAAAAGATTATTGGTTGTTAAGAGATATTCTCGTACGTAGAAGTCCCGTGTTAAAAATACCAGCGATATTAAAATGCATTTCATACTGCCGAATAAAATAGTTCAGCAATGTAAAAATTGAAGGTCGAATAATGTGGTACCGTGCAAAGTAATATATATGTGAATTAAGGTACCTCACGTTTGCTTACGCTTTAAATGCCTTGATCAAAGTTTGGAATAAAGGAAAAGAAGGTCTGCAGTTATTGAAAATAGGCTTTTCTTAAAACTTTCATTATGAAAAAAGGGTTGTTGAACGATCGCAGTTTCCTCTCTAGATGCATCAGCGGTTCAAAATTTTCGTTTTTCCTCGCCCATGTGCCATCTCCCTCTCTATGTTCAACATTCAACTTTTTTGTGCTGTGACTGCTCTCCAAAACACACTTTTTACAATATTTATCCAGGGTGGCCCAAAAGTAAGGTATCCTTCCATGAAATTGCGTTCTGAACATTTGTTAGCGTATCAGTGCTACCGATATCAGTGAGGGTACCTTACTCTTGGGCCACTCTGTATAAGGACAAAACAGAGACATATATGGAATCAGCGTTGCATACAGCGTTTGCCAAGGTTCGCAAACTCAAAAAATAAGTTTTTCTGGCGGATGAATTCCAATTTTTATTTATGAGTGTTTACTACGTCTACACATATGTATAATACTAAAACTCTGATCACCAGGCTTGCTTGTTTGTAGCCGTCCACACTCTTCCATAATAACAGAGGGCAGAAATTCAAAACTCATTTCTGTGTTATTATGGAGAACTCAGTAACTAAAAATTACTGAGTACTCAAAATTAATTACAATTACTGAGAACTGAATTACTCAAAACTCAGTAACTAAATAAGGGATTTTCCATCGATCGTATCATGGCTATGGTTCACCGGGACCAAAGTGAATGAATTATTTTCTATAGTTTTCTATATTTATTAGGAAATAAAGAAGAATCATTAGTGGCTCAGACGCGACTTGAGCATTGTGACCCAACGTCACAATTCTCACAATTGGTCTAGTCTACTACAAACTCTCAGGTGATCCTGATTGTTTACTTGATGGCTTCTAGCCGTGCACACCAGCTACCATGTAAATATATAGGAATACTAGAGGTTGGAATATACGTTCAGACATAGCAGATAAAAGCTGCCTTATAAGCATTAAATCATATCCTGGATTAAATTTTCTTCTTTCATAATTAAAAAATGACCAATGGGTCACGGGCAGTCTAGTTATCTATAATATCTTTAGAAACATAAGATAAAGTACAATGCGGGTTTATATTCGAATGTTTGCTTGTATATTTCGTGTTCGCATCGGGGACATGAAGTGAAATTTCTTCACTTATACCAAAAAACATTGTTTTAGAAAATATTCTAAGACGGTTTAATAAAATATCTTCTAAAATATTTATCCAGTAATTACTCTACTGAAGGTTCTCAGAAGCATGTTTGCACAGGAAAGTCAAACAATAAAACATACACGCCACAATTTAACGTTATTTTAAATTTTAGAAAAGAAGTCCTTACAAGTACTAAGTAGTAATTAATTTTATTAAAAATATTCTGAACATGTTTTACCCTCCAATTCCTTCCACATATCGTCCATTTCTGTCCACGCACTCTTGAGCTCTTGATCGCACCGATGAAACAACTCGTTTGATTAACTCTCGATCATTTTTTAGTACATTGAATTCGTTAGTGTGAATCTTTCTTTCAAGTCTTCAGTGTTTTGAGTAGGGATTAGAATATACTTTCGTTTTTAAGTGTCTCCACAGAAAAATAATCACACGATGGTTGACCTGGGAATCTCGGAGGCCGCTTAATTTCTCGATTTATTTCAACTATGTGGTTATTAAAAACTTTTTTCAGCCGTGTTATTACACCTATCAGTCTATGAATCTGTGCGCCGTCCTGCATCCACCAAACTCTAACTAGATTAGCATAAACATTCTCGATCTCTGAGATTGGATGTTCATTGATAAGGTCCAAGCACCCAGCACCATTTAAATTACTGCTGAAAGATCTTTTCAACAATAGGTACATTCAAACAAAAGGCCAATTAGATGCCCATTTTCGCTAATTCCGGCCCAAACAGACACTTTCTCCTGACAAATAATTACCTCAAAGTTAAATGCAGGAGGGTCGTTAACAGGTGCAGATTATCATACGTTGTGGTTATTGACTCCACCATTCATGAAGAATGCCGTTTCATGATCAATTATAATGTTTTCCCAGAAACGTCCCGGTTTATGGAGCCGTCGAAAAAACCTTTCCCACCAAGCCAAATCAGTTTGCAGAAGTTGATGCCTTACGTCCATCTCATAGGGATGCCATTTCATGTCGTAGCTTACAATTTTGTTAGATGATGGTTTTGACAGTAGCAGTCCACTCTACCTGCACGACACCCATGGATTTTCCGTCAACATTTTTCTAACAGTTTCAATATTTGCATCTACTCGTACTTCTCTTTTCGGTACTGAATGGCCTTTCTTAAGATTCTGCACAGTTCCTCCCTCGGAGAATTTCCACACTTTCATCCAAATTGTAGATTTACTAGGCGACGACCGCTCTAGGAAACGTACTTGGAACGAATCTTTTATTTCTTTAATACTTCCAGTGCCAATGTACTTCGTGACCACAAATACTCGCTGTTTCTTTGTTAGTTGCATCCTGTCTAGTATCGAGGTTAGAACAGTTTTATGAGATAACTAGACAACACGTGACCCGTTGGGTCAAATAAAATTTATTCAAATCAAACCGTATCCAGAAATACATCCTGTTGAGTTAAGTCGGTATCCACAACACAGGATTGAACGAAGAGTATATATTTCGAATATCTCCGAGCCTACAGACAAACGTGTGCACGGTTTCAAGCAAGCAAATATACTAGATAGACTATATAGATTAAGGAAGCGGGATTTACTCAATTAGCACATTCTTTTTGTCAGATATTGGTATCGCAGATACATGCCAAGTTTCAATGAACGGATGATATTGCTAATTTTCCCTAAAGTTAAACTAAAGCTAAATATTGTTTTCATTTTGGGTTCCGTTTTTAGTGGGACGCTCTACATAAGGAGAATTTCCTATAACTTTTTTCGTATATTATAATGCTAAAGTTTCTAACGTTTATTAAATTTGGAAACAATGGGAACACCCATGGAAAAAAGATGGCGATTAGCCCGGTGACGAATGCAAAGGCAGACTTTAATACAAGAGGTGATTCAGATCAGGAGGAACGCAGCGAGGCAGCGTCACAAGACCGTTTGGTTGCTGGCTTGGGGGTCTCTCCGTCCCTCATATCAATTCGATTTTATTACAGAGTACTTCTGTAGGCTGCTCTGATATACGGCAGCGTCGTAGATGGGATACTGAACATCGTATCGTAATAAATGAATGTAAACTGTAGCAGTTACATGGTTCACCTGATAAAATACAATATAAGAATTCGTTGATTAACGTATTTTATTTATCATTAGTCGACTTCAAAGGAAACGATGAGGAACATTTGTGGTCCATTACACGCTTCACAGAAAAAATACCATTTAATTGAAGAATAAGTATAGCAAGACCTATCATTTTAGACGGACGCTTACACTAAGGGATACATAAAACTGCAAATCCTGAATCGCTGATTCAGTTTCCTTTTTCAGTACCGCAATTCCAAATTTAAGAGTGGAAAGTTATAATCGCTTCAGTTAGCCATTTTAAAATTCTAGACAGTGCCCACAAAAATACCATAAAAACATTCAAAGAATGTGTAGTTGCATCCAGTACTTTTGAGTAGGAGTCAGTCTTGAATAACATCACTAATTCATGCTGCCCTGCCAGGATATAATATACAAATGAATTTTATGTTTTGAAATTTCTTCAACTGGACAATTGAATTTGATCAGTATTTCTGCATCCTTGGAGCTGTTGGTAGAGGTAGTTTACAAAACTTGTTTTATTCACCACAGATGCGAACAGATACAGAAATACGGGGGACAGTGATGAACAAGAACCTGTGTGGAGGGTTTTTGTGACAACAGCTTTTACGGCGAACTATTTCGACATCATTGCTCGAGAATGAGGGGCGGCCTTGACATGCCAGGGCAGGTGCTGAGATGGGACACTTCAAGGGCAGTGCACAGGAAGCAGTATGTCCATATTTGGTACTATGAGTAAGCAGAACATTCGGGAAACGATCGGATGTAAACTTACTTCCAATTTATGGACGGAGTTTTACAGCGGCATCAAGTCCTGCCCAGCGCAGAGGCAATACGCAGGCTGTCCTATGAAAAACGGAGCCAGAAATGAAAATAATATAATTCAAAAACTATTTGATGCGTTTTTATTCTGTTTCAGTCGTACTCTTCGCTGAGCTCTTTTTAACTCATGTTATACGTTTTGATCAAATATCTTCAAAAATAGTTACCTGTAATTACTCTACTGAAGGCTGTCAGAAACATGTTTGCGTAGGGAAGTCCTACAATAAAATGTACACGCCACAATTTAACATAATTTTAAATTTTTGAAAAGAAGTCCCTGCAACTACTATGCAGGAATTAGTTTTATTATAAATAATTAATACTTCTTTAAAATACTTCTCTTGAATTATAGGAGTATACATACGTTCGTGAACGTCGACCTATG
>VOMN01084638.1:0-49932 GCA_014899125.1 Orchestia grillus
CCACACCCACTGTCTTACCCACCGAACCCACTGTCTCACCCATCACACACAATGTCTAACATACCGCATCCACAGTCTCACCCCTACACCCACAGTCTCACCCACCCCACCACCCACGGCACCACCAACGGCACCACCCACGGCACCACACAGCCCACCTGACAGTTCTATCAGCACTCCCACAACATCGCTACGCACGTCCCTGGTCACGCCAGAGTTCCTCCTTCGCCGTGCGTTTGTTTTCCTTTTTGCTTCCTTGGCGTCTAAGAAATGTCAACCCAACCATTACAGTTCGCCTACGTTTTGCACGTGTCTGCCTCCTCCAAACGTTCACTACCAGCACTACCTCGTACTCGGGTGTCACGTCCTTGTACCCTTGTGATTCTAATCCAGCTGACACAAAACCTACCTCTGAGTCGCACACTCGCTCGAGCCTACTTTCAACCCCAGCTTTGCGGCGTACCCCATGCCCTGCATTTGTCTCTATCCGCCGGAGACGCTGCACACAATTTGCAATCAGACCTCGTTTCTGCCTTCACTTTTCAGGCCAATTTAAAATGGCTGCTTCTCTCGATGTCTTTTTGCGCAAGCACAAACTGCGACTAAGAAAACAGGCTCTTTGGATTCTGCATCTGTTTCACTGCACTCGTTAGCTTCGTATGGAACCACTTTCGGAGAAAATATTTTGTGAATAAATCACTCATCCACTTCTAGTGAATAAAAATTCCAATAAAATATTCGTAAATCACATTTATTTCTCCGACACAACACTTCGATGTTCAAACTATTTTTTAATCTGTGGCAAGTCTTCCGTAGAAAAATTGTGATAAAATTTGTACACGTCTATTCGCTGAAGAAGAAAATGGTTAACACATTCCTTTGTTCGCTATGATTGCTGAAAATTTCTGAGTGAATTTTATTTTCCCTTTAAATTTCACTGCAGTCGAACCTTGATGCCTTTTTATTAAAAATATTTTTGATAAGTCAACAACCTTATTTGTTATGAAGTTTTATATAATTAGCCTGAAACACATGGTACTTTCGTACATTTTCAATGCGTAGCTACAAGGATTAGTTCGTTTTAATTTGGTACAAAAATTTGATGAAATATAAACTGATTCGTCTGCAAAAATATTTCACAGTGAATATCATTAAATTTTTTTGTCCAATTCATTTTTTCTATCGTCAAATTTCATTTTTATTGTCAAAGCACTTGAAAAAATTACGAAAGCCTCACAAACCTTCCTTGAATACCAAGAGAAACAGATGAGCGACGCTCAGTAGACAGCTCTGAGGAGACGCTCGACCTCAGCAGAAACTCACTGAGAGGAAGCGCCTGACGAATTGCGTTGCTGGCCGTTGAAAAGTAATGATTTACATTAAACAACTCTACATAACTTTAATTTCATAATTAGAATCCCAAGGAATCAGTAATATCTTTTCGGCATTGGGTACCTTCAGTAATTAAATGAGTTTTTCGATGTTTCGATTCGGTTCTCTTACATTGTCCATTCTCAGATTAAATTCATGGGTTTCAACGCCGCTTTTGTCAAATCCATGTACCGTTTCTTATGACATAATGCACATCCGTTTTATATGCTCATTCGTTTTTGTTGTCCTCGGAAAAATCTAGATAAATAATCGACCGCATCTTACGTTCAAATGTACGCTGACCGAAAAGATGATCCAAAAAAGCATTGAACGTGTAGACATCGGTGCCGTTCATGCTTATGCCGTGGAGGCGTTCAGCTGAGCTCAAGCTGTGCGTAGATCCGTAGAAACTGCACATCACTCGTCCCAGGTTTTGAGCTTTTTTCCTTTTAATATATCGTCTAATGTTGTACCAACTTGCTGTCTTTAAGAGGCAGGAAGAACCTGTCCAAAAATCGGACAAATGCTATTTTATGATAATCGCTCGCTTCTATAGAGGCTTGAAGAAACGTTGTAATTATTACTTTGCAGACATGCATGCAAAAATTCATCATTCAGATTTTAATTTAATTTAATTTACGTAAGCTTTATTTACAAGCTCAAGCTAAATTAGGGAATTAAGAATTAAATCTTCATTCTCATCTGAAAGTTGCAAGCCAAACTGCTTGATTGTCATTAGTCTTTCATCACTAGATAGTCAATAATTTCTCCATGACCATGTACAAGAGCATGAACTAACAAGTCATCCCAAAGGTCACGGTGGCCTTTCAAGCCCAGGATACAAAGCTCTGGACGCCTTTAATAACAAACCTCCAGTGAAATCGTGAGGTTTTTCGAACCTGAGGTAAACTGCGAAGAATGTACTTTATTTTGATTGGAAAGAAAGACCACAGAGTAATTCTCAATATTTGCAGAAATTGCGGAAGGAAGAGCCGTTATTTGCAACTGTACCCATGCTCATATCTGTTGACCTTGAAATTTACCTCAAATAAATTTAGTGCTCTTTGAAGTAGCAATGACATTGTTTTTATTCAATCAAACTGATCGAAAATATGAGCTGCTTTGTAAAATTAGGTTTTAACTGAAGTCTAAAAGCGACCTTTATTCAAAGAAAATACATTCAAATACTAGAATATTCATGTGTGTCATTGCAACCGAGTTTTAAAACATTTCTTAGTAGAAATACATATTGCGAAAAAGTAATTCGTACAAAAGTGTGGTTCACTGACAGTTCGATAATTTAAATCCCAAAATTTTCTACCACTTGTTTAACATGGATGATTCACTGAGGAACGCTAACGTTGAATAATCTCAAAATATTTTCTTTTAGAAACAGTGGTCTACATCTAAGAAAATATTAGAACATATGAAGAAATGGTAAAGTCATACGAAGTTCAACAAATCGTGAATAAAGTAATCTGGAGAGGAAAGTTATTCATAAAAGTAGATTGGCAGAACCGACGTTCTCAATCTGCAATAACTCGTGTATTAGCCCTACCTGAGTATGACTCACTTCTTCACATGCACACTGACGCTATTTGTCCTCTAGAGTCAAAATAACCTTTTGAATGACTAAGTGATGATGCAATATGAATGCTTCTAGACTTTATGCCTTTTTCGATGATGAGATGAAGCTAGAATAAATAAATTCAATGCATTATTCGAAGCCTACATTTTCACCTCAAAACATGATTCAGAAGTTGAAATCCGTGCCCTTCCAGTACCTGGATCCCCGTTACAACACCATTAGCTCTTCACTTAAAATAAAATAAACCCTGCCCTTATTAGGTATAACAATTCGAAATGTGTTAATTTTTTCGACGTCGCTATGTTATTTCATATTTGTAAGATAACTTCAATTTTCGATAGACCCAGCCAAATCAGTTGTTTGTCTAGCAGAATTCCAACCTATTCATCACGAAGTTTGGTTAAACGCTCAAATTTAATAAGAATTTCAGTTAAAACCCAGGGAAGCTCCACGATTCTCACAGGAATCGATTAGGAAGATGTTATAATAAAATTTGACTGAAGACAATTATTGCACGCTTGACTTACGTGAACTCTTCCCTCGTTGTGCAACACAGCACGGACACTGAGCTGCAAAATCCATGTGGGTCTCTTCCGTTTTAGAAATTCCTTCCTATTGTGAGTTGTAAACCAGTTCCACCTTCAAAAAAGCATGCAGGTATTATATAAAAGTTGAGAAAACGTGTTCTAATGCACTTGGTACACTCACCTGCTTCCGATGGACTGCGAGGCAGCAATGCAACTGCGCTGGCACAGGCAGGTACGAAGACCGAAGGCTGTCACCAACACTTTGAACACCGAAATTTCTGCTGAGGTTCTCAGTTCGGAAGACGTGAATGCTCAAATCCTTTCCTGTTAGAATATCAGCGTCATCAATGCGGTGACGGAAGCGCAGCTACCACACGTCACTTAGTTTCCAGCGAAAGATTGTCTATGAAGAAACATCCCGCGCAGGATTGATGGAAGTGCAGGAGATGCAGCTAGGGACCGGGAGGCACGGCTGGGCGCGGCACATCACGCCCTGTGTACAGGTGCTGTGCCGGGGGCGGTGGTCGCAGACTCACACTGAGTCCCTCTCTCTCGCTTTCTCTTGCCCTCTCTCTCTCCTCCTCTCTCTTTGGGTCTCTCTTTTTCTCTCCTGCTGGGGTTGTGCAGTGACGCGCCGCCTCTACAGGGCACGTTCTCTCGCCGCTACCTCATGAGCTGAGCTCTTTGCTACAGCTTCATGAGCTCGCACCGAACTTCTATGAGTAGTTTGGTGCTCATCGTGAGGACACTCTGAACTATTCTCTACGTGATGATCGTGAAACAAAGCATTCGTGATCGTGTGCATCTGGCAGCGATGCCCACGAGCGTCGTGAACGAGAGCAAGTCGATCAATGGTTGGCTGACCCTCAATGACGTCAGTGAAACGAGACCCTGGATTGGCTCTCGAGCTTGGAGCTGAAGAACAAGACACTCGGCGTCTGAGGGTAAGAAGAGCATACGATGCTTCCCTGGGTAGAGACCTAAACGAGGGCATAAGGCAAAAATTCCTCTCCGACAGGGAGATACTCTATACAGGTTTGATCTGAAAGGGTCAAAAAATGTTCGACAACCAATCGATATTTTTTTCAGTGGAAAAGTTTTATGTCTAATACCACTCAAAGGGAACTGAAGAGCCTATAAGTTCACGTCTAGCCCAACAATTCTTATGTCTTGAACCCTCTTAATGACTAAAATTGGCCATTTACTCAAAACATGCTAACTTTATCATCATAAAATTACAAATACACTCTTAGATACTCTGTAAAATAATTTTTAGGGCATGTTTGCAGCAGAAATAGTAATAATAACTTTTGAAAATGTTCAATTGACTAAGTAACCATGGTCACTAAGATACGCACAATGAATTCATTCATCTGATTTGATATCACAAGTCTGTTGCCAACCTCTATTGTGTCCAAACGCTATGCTGATAGTTAAGAAACTAATTCATTCGCATAGTCTAGACTAATAAGTTACGCATTAAATCACTGCCCAAATTCTCCTCATAGAATACTCAATCCCTGCTATTTTCTCCCAGGCATCAAGTGAAATTTTAAAATGTATTGTGTTATTGTGAATCACTTAGAAGGTTCTATTGCTGTTCGAATCCTAAACAACAATTAGAATCTCCAGCAAAGTTTACTTTATCAGTAGAATTAAAATTCGTTGAATAAAACATTCAAAATAGCACAATACATCTATGCAAGTTCGACCTAAGTCAAGATTCTAAACATTCATAACACGAGTTCATGTTTCATTCGCATGGCCGCATTCCTCACGGGTAGATACACGAGCTCTGGGAATGTAATCATTGATTAAATATTGAACGATGGTCATACAGTGAAGTTAGTGACCGATGTGGCCACGCTAGTGCACAACATCAATAGCCACTAACCAATAGCTCAGTCGAGAGGGTGTGCAAGACTTGAGGCAAGTAAAGGGTAAGAACAAAGATCTCAAAATTCAATAGCTTTTATATTTTTGTAACTTAAGTTGTCAAATTTGGATAAAATATCAAAAGATTATGGAAATTGATTTGCACAAGGTTACAAGTAACGAAAAATCATTCCAGAAAAATCGAACAATGGCGTCTTAAAAACGGGGTCCATTTTACGTAATGTAAAGCTCGATTATCTCATCCGCTGTCATTGCACACCACAACTCGCACCTAATGGGGTGCAACCCTCTTCAGTGTGTCGCTCTTGAACTCTCAGTGCTCCAAAACGGCAATTTGGCTTGTTTTGTGAGCCCATTGAGGTGGAATAGGCTTCATCAGACATGGTCAATTTTTGCGTAAAATTTGGGTCGTTTCCTGCCAATTCCTGAATTCTGAACGCATATTGGAACCTGGGTTCATAATCTCATGGTTTCAAGTGTTAGAAAAGCTGTACTTTGTAAGGAAAAAGGTTGAGGGTGTAAAGAACGCTTCACAGCGAAGTTCGTGATATCTCAAGTTGTCCGGAACGTTTTCGAGTCGACGTTCCACGATTCCGTTCAACACTCTTTCGCACTCTGTCCCTGGTCTCATTGATTATACATATTATGACAGTGCGAGGTCTCCCAGCCAGCAGAAGATCAATCCATGCTCCCTGTTCTTCAAATGTCGAGCCATGCTCTGAACTGTGGTCGCAGCTGGTGCACCTCTCGCTTGAAAATGTCTGCGATGTGCTCTTTGAGTTAGAATAATTGGCTCCCGAAGTCGATAAAACACTTTTACAACTTGAGTACATAGTGCAACGCTATATTACTCTATAATTAATTTCCAGGTAATGATCTATAGAATACCTGAAGATATAAGAAAAACTACTTGTAGTGGCATAATCATCACATATTGCAACCCCCGAGGTGCTTTTCGCCCACCTTGTGTAACTCTAAATGACGTTTTAACGACAAACCTTAGACCGAGTACTAGAGACTTCGATGACCAGTAATATCGAAGTCTCGCACTTTTCTTGCTTCTGTAACACTACAATTATGAATACAACCACGATCCAAGGTGTGACTCTTGATTTAACCTTATACTATTTCAAGAGAGTAATTAAAAACCCAAAGTCAAAATTGCTGGTCTACATCGTAGATTTCATGTACGTTACAATAAAAACGGTACTTTATTACCACTGATTGACTACCTCAAAGATTTCTTATTACAAGCTTTGAATTGAAGTTACTAAATGAGGAATATTTTCGAGGTATTAGCCTCACTGTAAATTTATAAGGTCCTGCATCAACAAACCCTTATTCACACTTCTCATTTACCCCAGAACATTCCCTATTCCTTAACACCTTATCTGTGTACCCGGCTGCGCTTCAGAGGAGATAAGCTATTACGTCGAGTAAATCAACGTAGGACGTCACTGGTAAGATTTCTATGTGATTTGCCCAATAGTGAGGCAACGGTTAGAGTGAATATTGCTCGAAGCTCCTGTAACACAAAATGTTTGCAATTAACAACCACTTTGATGTCGGATAAGTTGCCTTGCTCGCGATTATCGTGCTATCATGTGCATGCATTCTGGCCGTGAGCATTTATTTTCACATTTGTAACCTGCAATGAGGCACAAGCGTACGAAAAGAGCCACTTTACGCCACAAAAATTGGCTCGAGTTTCACCACGCAGCAATCTCTACTGGCTTTTCTTCCGGCAATATTTTATTCAGCTCACTTACAAGAAATTTCAGAAGATGTAATGTGAGCTGGAAATTTTCTGCGAAATTCCTTCAACTATCAATATCACTTAATTGTTCAACGTCTGTTGAATGTTTACTTGAACGTTGTGAAACAATTTCTTTGCGACCTATGAAACAATTTTTGAAATAAACCTACTTTTACCCAGCTGTGAGTCTTAATGATAACCTATTTTAACAGAGCGTTGAGTGCAACAGATACAACTTGTTGAATTGGGGTGTTTGCTCATATTCAGGAAATTAATTTTGTGTTTACCCGAGCCTGAAAAGTTTGTGGAAAAGCATAGTTCCTCTTTTACAGGAGTACAAGATGACGAAAGTCTGATATTGAAGCAGCAAGGAAAATTGAAGAATATATTCC
The DNA here is from genome assembly GCA_014899125.1 of Orchestia grillus. Taxonomy (NCBI): domain Eukaryota; kingdom Metazoa; phylum Arthropoda; class Malacostraca; order Amphipoda; family Talitridae; genus Orchestia; species Orchestia grillus. The sequence goes on from VOMN01084638.1 coordinate 7,531, forward strand.
ATAAAAATGCTCTGCAAGCCATCAAAATGAGAACATATAAGTTTCCAGGTAACTTCTAATACCTGATGAGTGAACTCTGCGTCTCGTGCCTCATTCAGGTCCAATAAGTTTGCAGTGCTCATGTAAAGTCACCTGAAACTATGAGAGAAATTTATGATGTGACTCAGATACTTCAAACGTTGCTGCTGAGAACTAATGTGGAGAGCAATTTGACTATCCACCTCATAAATTTTATTCGCCGCATAGTAATCGAAATAAATAAATAATATTTGTGGCAGCTCGTTAGACAAACACATATCTTCTTCATCGCAATCAGCTGACCATCAAGTAACTGTTTCAGAGTTGCGTAGGTGGGAGCCTTTCGATGCACATACAACACCAGAACAGATACTTGATACTATTGAAATATTCACGATAAATAAATCGAAATTAGACAGGGTGAAACCTTGTTGGATTTTTGAAGCTCGGTTTCTTAGTGAAATTCGCTCGAAAATAGTGAATTCAAACGTTACTGAGCTGAAAACACAGGCTATACTCTTGAAGAGATGAGGCTTAATTATCGCACCTGATAAGCAAGCTGATACTGGTACAAGATATTTTTTCCCCGCAAATATAATGCACGGTTTTTCATCGCTGCTCCAGTCTCTCAACAGGCATGAGATTTGAGAAACTGAAGGGTTTTCCTAACTGTGTATTTTAATACTTTTAATTGAACTTTTAATAACAGCCTTATAATTGAATAAATAAATATTAATTTCTTATATTGAAATCCAAACTGAAAGTTTACACGAGAAAATCATCAAAACTTACGACATGCATCTATGTACAAATGAATAAGTCAAATATAAGTCAAAGAAAACAGGCATCGACAGAAATTTTCAGCTAACACCAAGTAAACGACATGTTCATGCATGTATTTTTTTGAAAAATTATCTAATGATTTTGAGTGGAAATTATTTCAGTAAAGTATAGAGCCCACGTACACCGACTCAAACGTGCTCCAGACAAGTTCGGGGCAATATTCTAGCGATATGAGGGCAGTGTGTGTCTTTTATCTGTAATCTTTTTCAGACCAATGGGCTCCTGTAAAAAATATACCAAAAGAAACACAAATGCTTTAGGGATGAACAGCTTTGCTTGGGAGAATAGGTCCACAGGGAAAAAACCTGAATTTTTTTTCTTTTCAGATACGCGTAGACAACATTTCTCAGATTGCACCTTCTTTACTTCTCTTCGTATTGCGATTGCGAGTACAACTCTGAGTGACACACAATTAAAGTCACCGTTCAACTACTTAGAGCTGTAACAATGGAAAGTACTACCGGCAGGCACAATACCTGTATCAAATAAATTACCTGCTAGTTTTTCAAGTTCGTGTAAGTAAAACCACGAAATAAAATGAAAAATGACTTGCGAAGGTAAATGTTTGAACAAAGTTTCAGTTCATTCTTCGATAAATTCCCTATGTAAATGTTTAATTGGGTTGATTAATTAAACATTTACATTAACTTAATTAATTAAGTTAATTAATTAAGCACGCGTTAATTAAGCTGCTCGTAAGAGCTCTGAACTCGTTACCTAAAATTTCAAGTGCATGAGAGTTATGAGGGCACTTTTATGATTCAAGGTGAAAAGCTTGAGTTAGACAGCAAAGTATGAGAAAACATCATCAGTTTTAAGGGAAGATTTCCGCCTTCAATGTAGTCTGATAAGATTTAACCTTAAGGTGGACCGATGATTGTGGATCATGATTGCCTGTAAATAATAAATAGGCATCTCCGAGTTGCTGGAGGCTGCCCCTGCCTACTAAGGACAATCGGAGCCCAATGAGCCTCACGTCACGCGTACATCGATACAGCAGCACACCTTCCAACGCGTGCGCAGGCGAGGAACTTTCCTACTTAGCAAAAGTATTTCACAATTTTTACTGGAAGCAAATAATGCACTGTTTATTTTTCTCTGGTATTTTAGCATTTTGCCCAAAAAATTCAAGTCATTAATGTCAATTTTCGAGCAGAATTCAAGTGACGAACTGAATTCTCATCTTAACGTGTGAAGTTAATGTAACCTTCTCTCATTCCCGCCGTACAAATGAGGATATTGGATTGCTATGCGACTGATCATATGGCCAACTAACAGATGGGCCCAAATGTTCTAAATACGCTTTTAGAGTAACCCTAACAACTTCTTTGATATTTTAGACGGAGAACCAAGATGGACAAGACTTGGAAAATTACTGTGGAACAGAATCAATTTCAACTCCGTCAAGTTAAACATTTTGTACCGTTCGTAAAAGTTGCACTTGTACCTTCACGGCGACGACTCATCGCCCTGGCCACGTACGTATATTTCCGAGAGAATTGCTTCTCGTACGAAGATGTACGAAAGCAATTATTTTTAACAGTATCATTCGAGGAAGATTTGTTCAGCGACTGTGAATAGTCTCAAAACTCATGATGAATTTCGCTCCCGCCGGCAAGCACCCGTGCCGGCAAGCACCGTGCCGGTCTGTAAAGACAACCATGGGCCTGGTGTTAAGATAATATAATTTACACAAATCCAAAGCGTTGATTTGCTTTTGAGTGTGGCTGTGCTAAATGCGAAAAAAATTCAAAGCACACTGATATTTTTTAAAGGTCATTAAGCTGTTCATATACCTTGTAAAATGGACCCTCTCAAGAAAATATTTAAACGTTCAATTGTTCAACTATATATTGATTTTTACTTAGTCGTAAATCTCAAGCGTTAAGAAATAAAATGTACCTGAAAACAAAACGTTCTCATATTTTTCTTTTCATTTATCTTCAACTATATAATCTTGGCTGTTTTTATGAATGCTATAAATTTTACAATTCAGACATGAAAATGAACAGACGAACATTCCTTTCACTTCAAAAAATAATGTCTATAAAATTTTAGGAGAGCGATGTTTCATTTTCCTGCAGTACAACATCGTGCCTTGAAAAAGTATCAGAAAATAAAAACCCTAGAATCAGTTTCCTACGGCATCAACAAGTGCTGAATTAAGCAATTATTTGAGAAAAACTGCGCATCTTTTTTTCAAACGACCGTGTAACCCTTAAATCCTCCAATTTTGTTTTTAATGGACGATTCTTCTTCCGGTCCATCGCAATTGAATGCCAATTATGTTTTCATTTGTAGATTGAAAAGTGACTGAAATTTCACGTCCACATGTTCTGGACTGAGAAAATTCGCTCGCAATATTGAATGAGAAGTGCAAACAATTCTTGCATTCAGAAAGGTTTTTCATTTAAGTAGTAAGCCTCGACCAACACTTGAGCAAAAGGGCGCTCATAGTCTATACTTTTGCTACTTGTCTTCATTGCCGTCAGTCTGAGTCATCGATCGACTTCGTTTTTTGTTGATGAGTCAACAGACTCGTCACTCGTAATGTATTCGGTGGTTAATTTGAACGCTCTAGCTTAATTTATGTCCAAATAAACAGAGCCTGCCGCTATGGTTTAACGAAATGCAAACCACGGTGGAGTAATTAGGGGCATCGATATTATTCTTTATTGCTTATTCTCGAGTACTTGCCATCTTAAGTCGAGATGTTACGAGGTCATAATTAATTATCGCCGCCGTAATTTTATCGTATGAACGAATAATATCTGACTCTCGGAGTTGTTGAAATTGCTTATAAATATTCTTATTCTTTGGTTTTGAAATATTTATCTAAATGTCACTTTAATTCTATTCGACGTGCTCATGGAACAGTTTAATGACCATGCAAACAGTCGGGATCTAATTCAAACGGTAAGTTGATTTTTATAGTTTTTCGAGTCTTCATGATCATCCACATGGTAATTCAATGTGCACTAGTAAATTCACGCATAGAATTGAAGATGCTTTCAAGTTATGTCACGAATACTCTAAATTCAATAAAGGACTCTAATAGAAACCATAAGACAGTGCCATGGAGGCTGAAATGAAGCCTCAAAGATGAACAAATCTACGAAAGTGTAAGCATTAGCATTATATTTCGTCGGGTATACTCGGAACTTGTTATACCTATTGTGTCAGACATCAGGGGTGCCACAGGTACACTTTTGGCTAATAACGTCATCTCGTCCTCTTCACATCGCTCTCCTTCTTAATACTTTAGAACACAGCACGAGTAACAACAGAACAACAGAAAAACTTGCCACACTCAACAAAAATCAGGCATGCATTACGCGAATATATCATGGAACTCATGCAAACGCTATAGCCGCGACTTCCTGTCATGCACGTGTATTTCATACGGAACAAAAAATGATAACGAGGATGATTTATTCTCTAGAACGTTTGCTTTCCTAATGGAGCGAGCAATTACGGAGGAGAAGATCACACTAGCCAGTTGTACATACTTAGCTAGGAAGCTCCCACGGGATTAATTTATGTAGGCTTACAGTTATCCAATTTTCTCCCCGGTCTCCTGAGGCATGATATAATGGAACAATTTTCTGGATGGCTCTTGGAGTAGCAGTGGCCATGCCAATTGGCAAGTGTAACACTGAAAATATGACACTGAATGGTGGAATTTAATCGAGGATAAGTGCAAAGAATCAGTTTATAGTTTTGTTTTCCGTTGAAATGCTCGACAAGAAATTTTCTTCAAAGATCGTACATTGTTTTTGCTTTCAAACTCTCACATTCGGCTAAAATGTAACCAAAAGATTTAAACTCTGAAAAAAAGGTGAAGGTCGTTTTTGGATTCAGTTAAATAGGAACAAATAATAAAAGCAGCCCTGTTGCCCTTCGAACTCCCTCTCACTCTTCTTCTTAATCGAGCCAATTAGTTTGTAATGTTGTTCGAAACCCTACACCTTCATCTACCAACATTTTCCTATATTTTGGTAGTTCATATTCGTTTTAGGCTGATATACGCAGGTCGATAATATTTAGAAGTAGAGTAATATTTTTCTAAATCGGTTCACGCTGAATATGTTATTCTAACCAATGAGCTGTGCAAATACACAGGTCTAGCTTGCAAATCTTGGCATGAGTGGACTTTTATAATTAGCATAGGAGCAATCTGAAGGCAGAGATGCACTTGGGTACAAGCAGCACCCCAACTTTATTGAGCTCCTTATGGCCATAAAAAAAATGCTAAAACACCATAATTATACTTTACAACTTATTCATTCTGCTAGCGTACAATGATAACTAAAATTTCTACACAGCGATAAAATATCCATAGCGTTCAAGTGCATTCGATATGTTTATTATTTAGCTTCACGAATTCTTTGATTTTTCTTAGTAAGAAAATGTACAGCTTCCTTCAGTCCCTTTAAAACCCAAAATAATCTAAAACTTATGTTCACAACCTTAATATTTCCTTATGAACCTTATATTTATTATTAATCTCAGCCGTTGTTAGTAAAGTCCTACTTCTCCTAAATTGATCCTATTCAACCAGGAGTGACCCCATCTAAACCAACCTGCACTGCCCTGTTCTTGAAAATTATGCGTTTAACTTAGTCAGCTGAAGCCGCGTAATTTTTAAAGCTTATATATAAGGCATTCTTGCGAACACACTTAAGGCAAGGCCAGGTAATTGAAAGCGAAATATTTGGAATTTTCATGCAGCGACTCCAAAAAAATGTTTGGGATGTGGATGTGAACGTGAAAGAAAATTTTCGTTGTACAATAATGTAGAACCATTGTTAAGCATTGCAAAGAAACGAGTACTTTTACTCAATGATAATATAAAATTACAATAGAGGCAACGAAAAAACAGCAATAAAACATTTAAATTGTGAAATAAAATGAAGTTAATTCGTGTACGCTCATTAATCATCGCTTCATTAACACACGAGAAGAATATGCACCAGTCAATTCAAGCACCCAATGTCCTTTGTATTTCTGTGCACTCAAATTCATGCGAGGTATATATATGAGTTTGTGAAATAATCTCCCTTTATCCTTGTATACAACATTATGTTCAAGGTATTTGTCCCCAAAGTGCATTTCATTAATTTAGTTCGCGACGTACAGTATTCCAATCCGACATTTCCTTCCATGCCCGCTGGGACGGAAGCGGCAGGCTTCGCAAACTTGTGCCTCGCCTGAGGAATTCTTACCCAAACATGCTAGCTATTTCATTCACGTTCCATTTCTCTTGAAGTCGTCGAGATTATGCTTCACTTAACAGAATGTGGCCGGGAAAATTTCTAAAAAGTTTCGTGTTCTGCGGTGGGAAGGAAAAAGTAACTTAAATCTCAAGAGCAATTTCCGTAGACTCTTTTTTCGTTGAAAAGAAAAATGCAAAATCACCAGCCTACACTGAAACAATTTCCATTTTCCCGCAAATCCCATCGAATTAAAAATTCGGGACTGTTTTCACTCTTCTGAAAATGACTGTTTTCAGAACTTCTTGAAGCTGCAGAAAATTTCAGGTATGAGATGAAGTACATTTTTGTAGTGTATTAATAGTTCTGATTCAAGGAACTCGTTGGTCTGATATACTTAAAGTAACTTTGGTAGGTTCATATTATGGCTATGGTTCATCTTGACACAGGTTTTTGTGACGTTGGGTTTGCTGTGCCCTTGTATTTATTTCATTTATTCAGCCATGAGAGAGTTGTTGATATCATAGATATCCCTTTCATCATGTTGTGTTTAAAAACTGAAATTACTAATCTAAATTCATATTAAAGTTGTTAGCAAATGTGGAATAGTTGCTTAGAAGTGTTTGCTTTGTAAGTGTTACCTTCGAAATTGCAAGAATTTTTCTTTTGATCATTTTCCTCTGATATTTCTCACAAAAATTCTCTCTTTACATCTTTAATTATTCGTTCTTTGTTAACACAGCTTCAAAAATTAAAAGACAACAAGAACTTATAAGAGAAATCTCTTAACTTCTCTTCCAATAGCCCGGGATCAGCTGCAAGTATCCCATGCCACTCCAGCAAAAGAGTCCTCGAAACCAGAGCTCGCAAGTCAATAATTTTGATATTTTCCTCAAATGACCGTTGATGAAGTTTTGGCGTGTTGGTAGAGCGGTATAAGCTGCTATCGTTCAAGCAAGATATTTTTGAAAACCCAAAGACAAAAATGTATTTTGTTCTCTCATTTTCACTAGTTTACATGCTTTAAAGGCTATTGTATGCCTTAAATATCATAATATGAGCATAGATTTCATACAATGTACAACAAAACGTATCGAGCGACTGCGAGCTGTGTGAGGAATTTTGTTCATCATGAGGGTCAGTAAATTCAGCTTTGCTGCGACGCTTTTTGGTGTCTGAGTTAATATATTAATTTCCATGTCTACGTGAGAAAACGGCTAGGGTAACGAAACCTGGGGAAAATTCACATGTAATCTGGTCTAACATCCTCGTAAAAAGTTATTACATCATCTCCAATTATTGCAATATTTACGAGAGCCTGCAGCTGCCCAGCACAGCAAGGCGTGAGGTTATTGAGCAATACCTTGCTGTAATTATTTCAGCTGCTCGTGACTTCGAATAAGATTGAGAGAATTCCCTTCCAAAAAATACAGTGCGCTGGGATTCTGTTTCAGTCGTCGATTTGGTCATTGTTTATATTTAGAAATGTAGCTTCTCTCCCAGTGCTGATATGTTGAAGAGTTTCGGCAGATGGAACTGCTGTCTATTTTACAGAATCAGATCAGCGACGTCCTCCATTAACATTGATTTACGTTCCTAATACTAACATTAAATTGAGGAATAGTTGGTATAGGTAAACTTAAAGTAAATATGTACAAAAACGTTTGGTGCTCTACTATTAAAATATTTAAAATAACTATTAAGAGGAATTAAAACATGACCGTTTCAAACGATACATGGGAACAATAGGTGCAAGCGTAAAATTTTATTAGTTAAAAGAATTGATCTGTGAAAAACACCAGTACATTGGAGAAACGCTCTTGACACGTAAAAACAAATTTCAAAATTTCAAAGGAACTCTGAGATAGACGATAAATACAGCTAGAATGAGCATTCGACGTGTTTTTCACATCCATAATTGAATCGTTTGGAATGAGATTGAAACGGTCCGGTATGTGTTTGATCTTCGCAAAGATGACCATGTAGGTTTTTGAAATTGAGAATATTCGCTGTTTTCCTCTCACACATCAGGAGAGTAGTTGGTTAGTTATACGGAGCTTCGCTCGCTAGGAAAATATTCAGCTTAATGCATGACAAAATTACTAATAATAATACTAATGTTCAAGAAGATTTGTTCTGAAAAAAAGATCAGTTTTAACTCTTGCATCGACAGCCGTGTGTATTTTTAGGAGGAATGAACATCGTTGACATGATCGAAAAGCATTGTTCTTCCATCTCAAAAGTGCTGGGAAAGCGGGAAAGCTATAGAAAACCTTACGCTATTGAATTTAATCTATGAAATTTACATCGGCTTCGTCGACTGCCTGCAGTGTCGCTCTTACGCGAGAGCTTAAATATGACCGAATTTATTTTAAGTTATAAACTAAAAAAAATCCCCAAGGAAAGACTGAAAAAGATCAAATGTTCTTGAAAGATATGTTTTAGTATAAAAACATTTAGAGAATTATATATATATGTATTTTCCTTGCACCATTTCCGTGGTTTAATTACATAAAAGTTATTTCACTTGTAAATATAGCAATCTTGAGATCAGGATTGAAAAACATTCCTGTAAAAGTTAGAGAAAAATTAAAATTTAAAATTTGAAAACCTTTTTAAAGTTTTACATTTGTTTCGTGCGAGTCAAAAAAGTTTCTTATAAACTTTCCAGAGAAAAAATTAATCATTTGCTACCAATGTGATGTAGGATCTCCGCGAGCGCAAACAACGGTGGCAATTCTGCCTAATATTGAATCGACAAGCGTTGTAATGTACACTTGGTCCATTTTAAACCGCTCTTACATTAACTGATCTAGTAGTGCAGCCACAGTACGTGGACGACCTCCTCGACGTCTAACTTTTCCTTCTAGGCGGTTCCACAAATTTGCTATTGGGTTAAGGTTTGGAGACTAAGCTGGCCAACCTAAATGCCTGATGTATGCTGAATGACCGTCATGTCAACTTATGACAATTCTAATGACGGAAATATTGGCAAAGCAACAGGCCTTTCTTGATTCAGATATTGTGTAAATGGCACTACTTATTTATCTACCAGCTCAATGTAGCCATGCTCGTTCAGTTTCTTGGATACCACGACTAAAGGACCCACTTCTGTGTGGTTGAAATAGCCGCATAACATGACGGACCCTCATTCTCCTCCGTGCATTGCTCCTTGCACACAGGCTTCGTTGAAGGCTTCGAAAGGCCTGAAATGAATACAATGGCTGGTATCATTGCTATAAAGACAGAATCGTGATTCATCTGACCACATGACGCTTCTCGACTCATCTACAGACCACCAAGCGTATGCGTTGGTCTAGTTTAAACGAGTGGTCAAATGGCTGGAGTCAACATCGGCCTTTTACAAGCCGCTTCGATCCATATATCCATTGAGTAGAGTTGTCTACGAAGAGTTCGTCGAAAAATAACAGGAAAAGGGCCATCGTTGACGTTTTTCAGTACTTTTATCTTTGATTCAAAGAGATTCAGGTCAATAATTCGGGACACACAACGGCGGTCGTTATCGGCTAGAATTTTCTTCCGACCACGGTTTTGCCTTGAATTGTTTTATGCACCGATTGTTTCCACTGTTTGTAGACATGAAACACAAGTGAATTCCGTGACTTCAGCTTCATTGCATCTACCTTAACCCGATCAAATGCAATAGCCCCTTTTAGTCATTCCATCTTGCTTTTGTTCCATCGTTGAAGAGCAACTAAGAAAAAAGTCTATATCTTGCTAGCTCTGAATGAAGACTGATGCCCGTTCAGTATTTACGTAAAACCTAACTTTTGGTTACAGTTGATGAACATAGTAAATAACTGGAGCTCGAGAGACAAAAGGGACTAATTTTTCACTCGGATGACTGAGTTACATAAAATGGAATCAATCTTTTTCAATCAATGTAGCATCGCATCATTCCCCCTTTCATCAGTAGAACTCAGTAATTGTGTAGTAGGCTTGTTCGCAGTTTTATGAGTCGTTTCGGAAAGCACAAAGTCGTCTACATAGAAAATTGTGAATTTTATGCCCAGTTATCTTCAATTGATTTGCTTACCGATGTTTCCTAGAGAGCAAAGTATAGTCCCTCGTTTAAGAAGAACCACGAAGTTGTTTTCTTATTGCTCAACGGCCTACATTCCCTGCTAATTATCGGTCTAGTAAGAACTGCCTGTAAAAAAACGTGACCGAACTTCAAAAACCTCGCCATATGCAGTCCCGTACATCCAGCTCGAATGAATTCTTGGCCCAGACGGAGGTCGTCCATTGCTCCAGACTCAATGCAAATGAATGACATCTTCACATCTTCAGTGGAAGTCCTCAAATAAAATTTACATACAGTGAAAATAGACAACTATAATATTATCGACGATGTACCGCTCACAGCAAGGTTTATAAGAATCACCCTTTCAACCCTCTCATACCACCAAACACGTAAGGTGATTTCCGTTTTCAAATTATTAACCATCTAGTAAGTCCGTTGACATTCCCGTACTGGTAATTGTACTGGAAAAAATATTTTCTGCTGAGCGGAATCTGACGCAGAGAAGCCAAATTAAGGTTTCCTATAGAGCAAGACGTGTGGTTAAGGAAGCAAGCGTCCCGCCGGGCCCCTTGTCCTGGCAGGAGGTCCAGTGTTGATAATTTACTTACCTCTCCCTCTCACATTGGCGTGTGCGCATAATAGAAGCACTTTGCCCATTAAGTATTCATTTATGTATTGGATCATTCGCTTATAGTATACCTGCTACAAAATTGGCTTGTAAGAGAAGGTGCAATTTGTTTTCGTAGGGTATTTCAACAATAGTTTTATCAACATAAAGGGCAGTCTAGCAAAGTAAAAGTTACTAACTTAGCGAACAAAATTGAAGAAAATGCACTGAAAAAGAAAGGGAAAACTTTCGTTGAAATTTAGTAAAATATCGTTGTGATATTTCATATACTGATATAAATATTCAAAATGGATTTTAAATCATTACATTAACAAAAGTAACGTAGTTTATTCAATTAAATTTTATTCGTCCCTTAAACTATATAACTTCAAGTCTCCGCACTAAACGTTTAATGGCTTCTTTATTTTTCCAAGTGCAATTACTCAATCCAAGTGAAATTTCACGTGAATTTTCCCACGCGATATCAAGTCGCATTCAATCAGAATACCTCGTACACATTCACGCCGAACATTGACATCTCATGTCTGTCCTCATGCGCTTACAGCTGAGATGTGTGTAAGGTTACAACACATTTGAAGAACATTTGAGACTTTATATTCGTTATCCCAGAACATTATGATCCTTTAAATGAGTGACTTTAATGAGGCTGAATACACGACACGAAGAAACCTTGTGTGATATTTCGACCTTTAAAGGCCACTTTAGAGCCACATCAACCAGACCTTTCTACACATTTTAATCGCAAAATTAATGCATGTTTAAAAACCTTATTGCTCACCGGCTTATGGAGAAGGTCCAGAGTATGTATAGTTAAATTCATCCCGATTACATTAATCTGGAGATTATTTTTGATCTCGGTTGAAAATTTCCATCTTCTGCACAAAATCGTCCAAAATCCCCCACTGTGATTTCCCAAGTAATAAAAGCAATGTTTATTGCACCAACGTACGATGTTCAGAAGAATAAACATAGAAGGTAATTATTTTCGTTTCATGTATTTAGATTGAGTTATGTGCGAACTTAGTTGGAGCCACTCAATGATGACAGGAGAAACAAATCGTCGTACATGGAGACACCGAAGTATCGTATTAGGATTTAGCAGACAGCAAAAAAAAATATCCCAACAAGGCAATACAATACAAAAAGTCTAGATAGAAGATAAGTGCTGTTTATGAGCCATTGAAAACTTGAGCTAATATGAAAATCTGCTACTTTTCCAATTATTATGTTTACATGAATGTAAAGAGCTTCTGCAATACTATTAGTACTCAACTATAGTGGATATAGGAATAACGCTCGCACATTTTTTTTATTTATGCAAGCTGAATGCCGAATAAATAAAGCAAAAATCTCTTTAACGCACCCACAGATAGCGACAGAACCTTTCATCTTTAGCGACTTTAAATCATCCTGCGCGATGTACACCTGTAGTGATGATGTCGTGTCTGGTCGGAGCCACGAGCTGCTTGGTCTTGGAGCCCTCTGAACCAGATGAGATTTTCGAGTACGACTATAGCTTTAAAACAGGAGTCATGGATCTCAATTCCTTGGAGGATATATAGCGCGCTATAAATCAGTCCTAGCTCTCCTCTGAAGAAAGTTACTGCTGCTCTGCACTCTACCAATTGGTCCGACATTACTGAACTTTGATTGACGCTCCTGCAGGGACGTAGAATTATAGAGTAATTTATTTTCCATTAAATTCGTGGATGATTGAGTGAGAGATCTACAAGGATGCTCGTTGTGAAGATCCGTGATGACTCAGCAAATATTTATGATAAAGCAGTGAAAAAATTTCGATATGTTGCTCGAAATTCATCTTGTCTAAGCCTGCTGTACGCATATATGCATCGCTTCAACAGTCGGAAGGATAATTCTTAAGGGGCATGTCAGTTGTCCCTTATCTCATACATAAAGCAGAACAACACAAGATCAGTTATCACCACGGGTAGACATTTTTAACATCTGAGCAGCAGGCTTTCCCTCTGATTAAATTAGCGGGTTAGAGGTTAGACATTCGTAAAGTTGTCTCGCACAGGAGACCCCATCCTCAAGACCCAGCCAAGCCGCTGCTTTCATCGAGAATTAGCATACTGAAGGCTCGTCCTGACGCAAGGAGTAATCAAACTCTTCATTGGAAAATTTTCCTATCATTCCAGAGAGTGAGCTGTACGTGAAGCCTAACTCTAAACTTTCATGCCACACTCCTGAGATGGAGGAGCGTACTATGCAAACACCGTCAGGGCCACCATCACTTTCTCTGCCGCCCCCCGCCCGCTGCTGCATGGGGTGCCCACTACACTTCCTTAACGTCCGCACTGAGATCGCGGGTTGTCCGTACGCACTTGATGCCGGCCTGCCCGGGCTGGTCAACGAAGAAAAGTTTGTGCGTAGGAAGGAAATTGAGGAGCCTGCATGAGTGTGAATGGATTAACGTGTGGAGTAGACGAGCTGAAGAACTGACATAAATTAAGACTTGACTTTAATCATTAGATTCGACTTATTAAAAGCATCTAACAATACACAGTTCAATGCGTGCAAGAAAGAAGTATTTTGACTGCAACGTCTTACAAAAATGAAAATGTACTAACCGTTAAACATTTTAGAAAAAAAATTATTTCTTAAAGAAACCTTATTCGCGTGGTAGACAAACTCCTGTAACTCATCAGTACGCCGGTGACTTGTATGACCGAGTACCGACAGCCAAAACATCAGCACAGTCCACAAACTGTGGCCGGACGGCTAACGAGCGTAAGACAATTTATGTCAACTGTGTGGACACCAAACCAACACGGCAGTATGCTCATTAAATACATCGATCAATTGCATTAGCTTTCAAACACTTTAGTTCTTGAACACAGGGCACGTAGCAAACCGGACCCTTCCCTAGAAAACCTCTAGCGCTACGTACATAAAAAAAACAATGCTAGATGACCGTAAATCCGTACTTCAGCAAGTCTAAATATATAAAAGAACTTTAGAACCAATCATTAGAAATAAATTAAATCATTAGCATTTTTTCGATTACAGATTCCCTCATAATCTCGTACAGTAAGTCCTTATATACTCGTATAGTAAGCCCTCAAATATTCGTAGAGTAAGCCCTCATCATATACTCATACAGTAAGTCCCCATATACTCCTACAGCAAGCCCTCATGTAGTCGCTATCTTCAAGTCCTCAAATGAGAGGTAAATTCTTAAGTCACCCGTGAGAGACAATCTCTGTCAGGGCGCCCGTATGAAAGTCCAATTTACATCAACTTCCAAACGTCATAAATTTTCAACGCGAAAAAACTTGCTATTGCACCTGATAGAAATACGAGACCTTGAGACGGCCTTGAAATGCATCCAATTGATTAAATAGGGCAAATCAACTTTGCTGAATTTGCAACAGCACTTCAGGAACAGCCATGCATGAACGGCATTTTCATTGTGTTATAGCTCTGTTGTGCACCCAAGGAAACTTTGTTAGACGACGGCAACGAGCACGGGCGACTTACTCGATGCCAGGAAGGTGAAAACACTAACTGCGGCGATAGAAAAAGACCCACGAAAATATTTCCCTCGTCAGTGGTGTAAATGAATCCACTCAAATATTCCACAAAAACTAACCTGAAAAAATCGCAAAAGACTCAAAAAAAATGAAAATTTTGAAATTTATTACGCCTCAAACACCGTCACAACGGTTTTGTAATTACATGTTTACAATATAAATCGTTGAAAGAAAATGAAGATAAAATATATGTTTTCCCATTAATGATCATGAGTTTGTTCTGAATCATTTGTGAGCTGAAAAATTAACACGTATTCATTCAGGAGCAACTTTAGGAATCACACGCTGGACTTTCGGGCTCTGTTGCCTACTGCCTTTGAGAATACAGTTCTTATTTTATTCCAGAACCCTATATTTAAAAGCCATTTTTGCAGCCATTGGTGGAAATCGCCTTTATAAATATGCTAATGCAAAAATTAAGGCTGCTCAAAAGTAGCCTCTGAGAAGCGATATTTAATGCTTTACAGTCTATTCTAAGCATCTTTGACTGATTTTGCTGTATCAGTTATACTTTTGTACTCCAAACATATTGTAAATGAAGTCATAACCGAAACAACGCAGTAACAAACGTAGACGTTTTCCTTCTGGATTTTCATTCATAATATGCTACATTTGCTATAGCTGTAGAACAGTACAAGTAGTTCATAAATTGCTTAAAGAATCAAAACAGATCGAGAAGTTCTTATAACTACAGTAGAAAACAGCTGAAATCAATATACCGTTCTGACCTAAACAGTAACTTCAGTCAAAAATTCCCTAAATTTTTTTTACTCGCCAAATGTACTCATCCTTTTTACAAGAGGGTTAATTTTCAGTCATCCCTTTCAATTTCACCCTTTGGTAATTGATTGCAACCCCTTAACCATAATTATCTGGAATAGACCTTCCCGTCCGTTCCGGAAACTTTTTTGTCGCAGTCACTGATAAGCCAACCTTATCCGGGCAGCGTCAGGACAGGCGAGTGCGGGGGCCCGATAGTAGCGGTCCTGGCGCAAGTCCTGCTCTCGCTTGTGATGATAATGAATCGATCGCTATATTTGGCCCTTGCAGGTGGTAATAATAACATGGAGGTCAAGGAAGGAAAGTTTATGTCATTCGTTCAACGAAAATTTATTTTTATAGTTAAAGAAAAGTCAAAGTAGGTTCAATAATACAATTTTTATACTATCAGCACTATCTTAAGGTTATTTTTTTTAAATAATTGTGTCTACCTTCAGTTAATTTTTTCTTGGCTGTTTCATGTGCTTTGTACACAATTTTTTTCAGTTGAAAATTTCGACTGACTATGAATTTTGAATAAAATTTGCTCGATAATGCTTCTTATACTTTGAACCTAAAACGAGTGTACAAGTAATTTATTTAAAAACAGTATTAAAATATCCGTCTTTCAAACTATTTTTATGAAAAATTCCGCTGAGTTGAAACGCAGAGAACGACATATAAATTTCATTTGCCAATACTTTCAAGCATCATTTTTCACTATTTGTTCTATCATGAGATTAATTCAACGCCAAATAAAACATACAAAGTTAATATAAAATTTAATTAGAAACCTTCGAGACGTTTATCAGAAATACCTATACGAAGTAGTTTGCCGTGTTCTGGAAGACATTCGTATTTTCGACACACTTGACATAGATCAGTGAGATTCAAACCCAAAACAGAAAGACGCTGGCGAGTCTTTCGAAACATCCCTTTCTGCAATGCTAATTATATTGTGAGACTCACACACATATGTAGTATGAGAAGTGACCTTTTCATTTCAGAACACCCCGAACACTCGAAACTCATCTCTACAACACATCCAAAGGAGCCATGAACACGTCGAGCGTGTGTCAGCAACGACATTGAGTCGCTCAAATTTTGATCGAAATGACAGTCAGTTTTCTCTGTTTTCTCCTTGAATTACACAGCTATGCAACAAAATTTCGCACAAGCCACAGGTCTGGGCTGAAACCATAATTTATCGCAGCTAATCGAAATGAAATTATTTTAACGGTAGAAGTTTACTTTTGTGGTCACGTCTGTAAGTTTTTAAGTTCGACTCTGTTTATCTTGATGGGAGTAATTAACAAAATACAAGTAAAATGTAGAATTAAAGTTCAAAAGAAAAATTTCCCATTTCTATTGTTTTCTATACATACGTGTATATTGTAAAAGAAATAAGAAAGAACACGTTATTGTCAGGAACAAAAATTAAGTCAGATAATGTAACTAATTACTCCTTTTCGCTCGTCGGTCTAGAAATAGATGTTGCCCCTGTTTCCAAAATAAGAATTCTCGCCACGCTGATCCCAGGCACCCTCACATGAGGGAGGGCAGGTACTGGCAACACAGTGCCACTCCCTGACCCGCCCCTGTCTGATGGGCATCATCAGGGACTGAGAAGCGCTCCAGTTACGCCCAGTGGACGCTGTAGTGGCTCCAGTTACGCGCCCATTACCTGCTTCCTTCATTACGCACCCATTACCTGCTTCCTTCATTGCTCTGCCCTTCATTTCCCTCACCGCGTTAATGTTTCGAGAGCAGTTTTTCTCGAAATTTTTGTGCACGGTCAGAGAGGCGTTGCTGAGCTGTCAATTTGGGCACGTACAGAAAGGCGTTTCTGAGCTGTCAATTCCAGTTTCGGGGTTAACTTTCAGGTACGTTGACCGAGCTGGCACTTATTTTGAATGTAAAACTGGAAATAAACTTCATATATACCTGCACGTTTTTTGGGAGAGAACAAATAAATTTTCAAACCCATTGCATAAGGTAAACATGATTATCATTTTACACTTTTCGGTGACGTTAGCAAAGGAATAAACGTCACGTCTGCCACAAATCCCTCTGATGCTTCGGTCCTGCAGCACGCTGAGCGCTGCCTGCCTCACTGCGAATGGTGAGCGAAATGTTCTGTCGGAACTGTCATCGTTTTCTCCCATTCGATTTTTAGCGGGTGTAAAGTCCCACAAGCCACAGGTGCACGCTGTATCTGCGGCTTAGTTGTGTGACCCTAGAGGAGGTCCTATTGTACCTGGAGCTGTGTCTGGAGCTGTGTCTGGAGCTGTGTCGGGAGCTGTGTCTGGAGCTGTGTCTGGAGCTGTGTCTGGAGCTGAGTCTGGAGCTGTATTTTGAGTTACAGAGTTGTATATACATTTGAGTTATGGGGCTGTATAGTTGAACAGATACTTAAAATCTAATGCTGTAACTCGGCTGCATAGATGAACAAACATTAAAATAAAACATCCCACGCACAGCGGCAGTGAAGAAACGGCCAGTCCTCCTCATGAGTCCTCATTCCCTAGGGTATCTTTGTACACTGGCAACACTGCCCCATTTAAAGAAACGTTCATGTACACATGTACTCGTATGTTGCGATGCCGATAATTATAAAGTAGGTTTTAAAATTATCATGATCGTCTTAAACCTAGAAACTCCTATTTTCAAAAAGTAAGAGCGTTAGATCATTAAGTCAAGCGTCGAATCAGGTTTCTCTGTTATTGTACATATATATCTGTGAAACCAAACATGCTAATACATTCTTCTTGTTGGTATACTCATATACTCTGATCACACGTGTATTTGAATTGATCATACTTGGTGAGTGCTGCCAGTGTCCATGTCATCTGCTGCATAGTACCAGCTGCATGAGTCAGCAGGCGGTACCAGCTGAGTGCGGTCAGCAGGCAGCACCAGCTGAGTGCGGTCAGCAGGCAGCACCAGCTGAGTCCTGTCTGTGTTGCAGTCCACACTACACGCTGTTAAACATTCACCGCTACGAACGCCGGCTTAATGAACTTCTGAGAACAAAAGCATACTTTTTCGCTACAGTTTTTTCCCTCGGGCCAGTGACTTGGGCCGTCATTAAGTTCCCATTTCTGCATTCTAATCCAATCGGCGATAGTTGACGCACTCTGAGACTGGGGCATGTTGGCTGTACCCGTCCAGCAGGGCGTCATGTGTACGTTATGGGAGGGATGAAAATAGGGCGAGACTAAAATATTATACAAATTATAAATAAAATGTATCAAAATATACTAAAAAGTGTGATGGTAAAATACTCTAGGAACAGTATTCAGGTCAATGTTAATGAGTATTGAAAGAGTTCGTGCTTCACGTGTTCTAACCCATATAGATATTATACTGTTGATAGTCCTCAGTTCTTATTGAGAAAATTGAGCAAACTGCACGTCATCTGACTCGTTGGAACCTTCTTCATACTGGAACTACTTTTGTTCATCACTAAAGATGATTACTTTACTGTTCGAAGTAGGCCTGAAAATATCTTCTGATTTTTATTACTAGCTAAATTGCAATACTGTAGGAACTAGGAAAACTATTTTCACCTACATTTAGCTAAGAAGCACGAGCAGGGATAAGACGGAAAGAGTTATGGCTGAATTGTGTCGAAGTGTCACGGTAGAAAAATCGAGGATTCCCATAAAGTATAACTTGCTCAAAACCTGTTCTTATTCACGAGTCGAAAATGTTTTTTCTTTCATCAGAGCAAATAGAGAGACGGCTCAGTGTCCTGTCAGGAGACTCTGCTCCACTGGTAATGAGGCCAGGCCTGACGCTGCGTACACTCTGCTCCACTGGTAATGAGGCCAGGTCTGACTCTGCGTACACTCTGCTCCGGCGGTAATGAGGCCAGGTCTGACGCTGCTTGCACTCTGCTCCACTGGTAATGAGGCCAGGTCCGACGCTGTGTACACTCTGCTCCACTGGTAATGAGGCCAGGTCTAACGCTGCGTACACTCTGCTCTGGCGGTAATGAGGCCAGGTCTGACGCTGCGTACACTCTGCTGCGGCGGTAATGAGGCCAGGTTTGACGCTGCGTACATTCTGTAACAAACTAGTGGACGCGCCCCTCCAAAAACGACGGGGCAAATGATATTACTTTCTTAAGATGCCCTCATATTAACGGGAACTCTGATATCAAACAATGTTATTTTCAGTATCAATGATACGGACTGCCTTAGCTGACGGTCTCGCTATTAGTTTGTGAAAGACTGACGGACGGACGGACGGACCAACCGAGCAAGCAACACTTGAATATATCATGCAGTGGGATGACGATAACAATAGCGCCGAGGCCGTCCATGCCCATTCATGTACCACGATTTAAGAATGAGATTTCAATGGAAAAATCTTAGAATGGCGTAGAGGAGCTGGCAAATGGAGAGATCAACAATTGAAATCCCTAAAAAATTCAACGGCCGTGAATACGATGCACTCTAACCGATAAAAAAAGAGATGGGCAAAAAATCAAATTAAACCTAGTAAGTATTACATCGTCAAGAATCTGATCAATTCAGAAATTTAGCCATGAATTTACGAATCCGTTAACTAATTGTTCTATGAATTACAGTGTGCATTACGAAAATAAGAAGACGCTCTTCAAGCCAGTGAAAGCTTGACTTGCACTCAAAATACAGTATAATTGTTTCGAAACTTTCTCAGGAGAAACTCAAATGTTTTTTCAGAATAAAATAAAATAAAATTGACTTAGCCATTTCTACACAGCACTGTTAAGATATTTATCGAAAATGTGCCCCTCTTTCATTTTTGGACGAGTCCCTAAATCTCTTATTCATTGATGGAATTCAAAAAAGTGATTTTTTATGCTACAGAGGAGCAGCGTCGGCTGAGGCTGCTAAAATTGAGGCAGAAAATATTACTTTTAAGGAAATATCTTCTTTACATAAACAAAATGCAAACTGAAATATTTTGATGAGCTTTACTTTGATTTTATATTTGAAGCGAAGCATGTAAAAAAATTGAAAACCAAAAGAAATGGAATAAAATCTCACTAAATTCACTTACCGAGTGCTGCTTAAGCATTTCGAAATGGAACACATTACCTCATCTCAAAATTAAGGATTTGCATCACTATCTTTCTTCACGCGAAATAGAACGGGCATGCTCATCTTTTTAGGATAAAGTACTAAAAGATTAAAACTTTCATACCACGTCATAACCTTCAGTTCCATCATGACCCTTTACCATAAAAACTGGACCGAACTTAAACTCTTTTCCCCAGGTCAAAACGTCGTCTCATTTTTGAATAGTGAATTACATCAGTTCTTACCGCTTTGACGAATGCAGTGCGCATCAACATAGCAAAATACGACCTGTCGCACGACCAGGCTGAACATCAACATAGCAAAATACGACCTGTCACACGACCAGAGCTGAACATCAACATAGCAAAATACGACCTGTCAGGCTGTCACACGACCAGAGCTGAACATCAACATAGCAAAATACGACCTGTCACACCACCAGAGCTGAACATCAACATAGCAAAATACGACCTGTCACACCACCAGAGCTCCGCAAAGCGAGGACTCGGTGAGCTAGTCATGTATTTAAAATTGCATCCCGGGAGTTGAGTGACGTTGCATTTCTCAGCCGTTTCCAATTTTTAAAATCGAACCAGGAACTAGCAGAAATTAGTTTTGAATATCATGAAGGTTCTTAAATTCAATTTATCTTTCATCAGCAAGGTGCCATATCTAAAAAATCATTTTACTATCTCAGATGCTTCGTTTAAATCACACCATTAGTTCTTTAAATAAATCAATAATCTATCGTGACTAATAAAATACACGTTGTCTATTCATTGCGATCCCATGCATCTTGTAATCCTCTCCAATAACTGAACTAAAAAACATATGAAACTAGATTTACGAAAGTATTTTTCTGAGTCATCTCCTTTGAAGATGACACAATTCACCTTTTCATTTCAGCGAAGATGCCGACCGCTCCGATACCTTCACACCTCCATTTGACGTATGGCAGCGCGTCCACTTATTTTGCTCGTACGAGCATGAAATATCTCTCTGTTATTTCCTTCAGAATAATTATTATAATACAGCGGAATTTCTCCTGCGAGCGGAGCTGCAATCGGACTTTCAATTTCATCGGATGGCTGCGGTGTGAGGGCCCCCAGCAGGTTCTGAAGCGCAGCAACCTTGCTGGTGCTCGTACGAGCCCGCAGGGAACTGCTCACGCCTCCTGCCTTCCTGCTATTTACACCGAACTGCGATCACAAAAATGCAGGACACTAGGTATTGATTGAATCCTCCGACAGTTAAATTGCTATTGTGTTCTTTTGCATCTGCGTAGTGATATTTTCATACCTGGAAGATCAGGCTTGTGAGCTTAATTTTATCCTGAAGGAATTATAGGTCTTTGTTTTCATTCGGTGCAATAAATATGAGCCTAAAATAATTAGCATTCAAGTGTACCTCAATAATAACCAAAGTTCGAACAGATTTAAAAAAAATTACCGTAATCGGTCATAGCAATCTTAACTTTATGAATTCAATTTAATACATGTAAGTTGCCTAAATAACGTCATCCATTTGGGCTTAACTAAATAATTGCCGACGGATACGCAAGGAAATTTAATTATTAAAAACTGTAATCAGTACAGATTTATGTTCAGTGAAAAAATTTAGGTTGCTGTAATTAGTACCAGTAGGCACCGTAGCTTCAATCAACTTGAATGAAATACCGTTTCTCAATACAATTTATCCCGCCACGAAGACGCGTCAATGCAGAGTCGTAGACGCATCATATGGTTTGCCTGACTGATAAATGAATTAAAAAAAACATTTGAGTGCCATTTCTTCAAACATTATCCGTTTTACGCCAGCAAACAGGCGCTGGGATCCTATAAATTCGTATTCGTATTTTTTTAATTTCGATGGTTACCCTTTTCAATTATGTAGCTTACAATTTCTTTGTGGAATTGTTTCTATTTTAGTTAGTGCTATTCTATGAACGAAGCAACAATTTGTGAGCTCTCCTAAGTACAAAATAATAGGCATGATGTTCATGCATGACAAGCAATGAGAACAAAAGCAGATTAAATAACATATTTAGGCCACTAATATACTCCTTGCATCATATGCTACGTAATTAGGTAGGTTAAAGGCATGTCTCAGTTAAGAAATGAAAGGCACATGAATGAATGAAAACACACATAGACGAATGATCTCTGGCAGAGAAAGAAAATTCTTGGACCTATTTACTAAGTACGCCCAACGCGAAGCAAGTACCATTCATTTTACAATTCATAATATTCTATTAAAATAAAATATTTTCCCTTCTGTAAATGGTAACACTGAGAGTACTTTGAAGCTCACAAATCGTTCAACTTTTCATTCCTATACCATGTCTATGCTTGTTGAAGATATGCAACGAATTTCAATTTCATGTTGTCTTTTTTGCTATTCAGAACACAGCGAGGCTAGTAACAATGATTATATTCATGATCAAGCAGCGTGTTATTTCTGTAGACCAAGTACCTCACGCTTAATTTCTACATTTTCGTGAGGCACAAACCCCAGTTTCTTCATTTCATTGGACAAAGGCTCTAGTATCTACATTTGCATCAGGTACAGTTTTCAGTTTCTACATTCCTTTAGGCCCCATCTTCCAAACTCCGTTAGGCACAAGCCCCAGGTTCCCAAATTTTGTTAGGCACAGGCCCCAGTTAGGCGGGAGGACTGAATGAATTCCCTAATAGTTTTCTTCGCTAAAATGAGCTGTGCAAACTAGCACGACGTGTAGTATATGAAGGAGTTTCTTGATCAAGTTAAAGCCATTCTAAAACTATTAAGTAAAAACATACAACTAAGAACCTCCAATGCCCCTTACACATACACGTACATATTTTTTTACTAAATTATTCTCCAAAGCGATAAGGTACACACTCAACACATCGCTCCGAACCTGAACGTGCTTTTTTCAGCATCTTGATGTCGAAGTTCGGAATCAAAGCAGCGTGTTGGTAAATCCTACGAGTCGCACTTGTAAGCTGGAAAATCTCAAGAGCGGAATGAAAATGTCAAAAAACTCTGGATATGCTGTCGGATGTTCGGCATACCAGCCTATCAGTTCTGTCTGCTGCCAGGAATGACTTCAAAGAAAGCGTCATCCCCGCTAAACAATGACGCGACTGCATCGCCTCTTCGATACCTCGATGCCTTTCATGGGAGGTCTGCTTGTCGCGATGAAAGCAAGCGGCTGCCGGCATCGTTTGGTGGTGTATTGTTCTCGTGATTAATCGCTTCTGCAATACGGTAAACAATGCGTCTTTCGGGCTCTCCGCTGAAATTACGTGACGTCATTGAGCACGCTATTCCTTATTTCCAAAGTCGCATTCGCTCACTGTTCCAACCTCCGTGCTTCCAGAAAAGGTATAGTGGTTTACACTTGTTTGGCCTCTATCCCGGATTCCTGAGGTCACAATTATGGCTAGTGCGCCATTGGTTCCCAGCGTCTTTGGTTCTTACATGGCGTATTTACGAGAGAAAGTGGTTAGCTCTTTGATGAGCCGAACTACAGCCTCTCGAAAGGGTTGAGGATGTACGCAGTTCCTGCGGCGCACAGCTGTCATGGACATTCGACCGATGACTACGACGTGCGGTACGGCACAACTTCCTGTATAGAATGTTTTCAATATGAAGGTAACTGGTAACTGGCCCAAAGACTATCTGGCCAGCTGCTAGCTTAATGCCACTAAATAATCCCTTGTTCGAGACAGAGATAACATTGATGCTAACTTTCTTCTTCGCATGAATTGTGGGAAGAGAGCAATAATGCATCGAGCTCTTGCTGGCTCTGAGCAGCAAAGCAAAAACGGCTCCTACGTCGGGTATAGAGCTCTACTACGGCACTCGTAGCAACATGACAAACTCGAGTCTTTTCGCTTCCTGATTGCTAGCGAGTCTCACTCACGGTAATATTAGATTGAGCAAAAGTGACACAGCAAAATCTGGTTTTCATTAATAGTGCAAAAACAATAAAGCAATACATTATGCGGTAATTGACTGTTTAGCAAGAAATTATACCATAATATGTTACATAAAAACATGAAGCAATGCTTGAAGAATAAAATGAAACAGCATTTCCATGTGCCTACACTTTTGTTCCTTGGCAGTGGCACAAGATGGCTGGTGAACGCCTGACTCCTGGAATGCTTACTGGAATGCGCGACATGAGGCGTAGTTCCGCAGGATTGTCATTCCATGTGTTCCTATCCCATGAGACTCAGCAGGGGTGAGCTGTATGCTAGCTGCTCGCAGTCTGTATTGTTCTCTGGACTTTGTTTACGCTTTGTGAACGGAGACAAAGCTGAAACTCTAACTGCACCCTATTCAAGAGCTCGTATCTCACCACAGGGACATGTTGCCCCACGTCATCGTGACCACTTTTACCAGAAGCACATAGAATAAACCTTGAACTTTATTATTAAGAATCCACAAAATAAATTTCAGCATCTCAACGAAAGATAAACCATTTTGTTGCGAAGAATTACTTGATTCTACGAAATTCTAATTAGCTATGTCAGAAAATTCCCTTTTTTTAGTTGAATCTCTTCGAAATTACTAAGTTTAGGTGTCGCTTCGGCGTTTTCCTAGCTGGAAAAACTGAGTAAGAATAAAGCGCTGGAGCCCAAGGGCCACCTTATTGACCCTGTGAATTATTTGCAGGTGAAGTGCAATGATCTTGATCAACAAGAATAAATTGGCCATTCAGAACATTGTAATTATATCTAAATCAGAGTTTAGAATTTGGTCAATTAGGTTATCTCCCTCGATTACGGGATATGTGAGGAGTAGACCTCTTGCCAGATGAGCGGCAGGTGTGAGAGGCTCATTCCTCGTACCAAAGATATTTCTGCTGACACATCACAACGTTGGTGTGTTGCGGCCTGGGGCCTACAGCAGACTGGAGAGAAAGTGGTAGCTGCCGACTGACCCGCTTGAAGAATTCTTCTCGGAATCAGTTTTGAAAAGATGAATACAGTGCATACACAAGGCACGTGATTGAAAACTGTGGAGCTTAAATTATTTTTGACAGCGGAGAAGACGTGAAATCAGTGTTATATGCTATCAGAAGGTGACAACGTTCGTATGAACAATTTTTCGAATACGTAAATATTTTCTTGAAATAGCAGTCTCTCGGTATTACAAACGATCATGCATCTACAGCGCGTCTTGTGAAACTGACATTTTTTGTGTGTGTGTCCATCAAAATGTGAAGCATTTAATAATAAAGAACATTGCAAGATGCAAGTAGACTCTACTTTAAAGAAAAATCAAACCCCCTGAGGCAGCCTTCCTATTTTTAACTAACTATTTCTTGTGGAAAAATGGAAAAACTTTCTAAAAATAAAACAATAGCGAAAGCTGCAGCACATGAAATACCACGTAGAAGAATTAAAATTGACTACTAAATGCACATTTGATTGAAAACTTAGAGTGAGAGGCAAATTAAACATGTGGAGTTAGTGCTAAAAGAACGAGATTTAAATCACCTCTAAGCATTACTTATTATCGTCAATAGGGAAATGCAACTTCCCTTTTGATATTGTTATGCTGTGCATGTAATGAAATTCAAAGCAGTATGAATCATACACATTGCAAATTCTATGATTGTTTTATCGTCCTAATGGCTTACAACTCCCCAAAATGAAATGGAACTCTAAAGTCACGTACGGGTGCACCAAAACTACGGACCCTGCACGCCGTAGCAGTGCAACCGTCAACAGTACGGGTGTATTTTCCAATTTCAAAGCCCTGTCAATCTATCTATCTATCTAGTATAATACTAAAACTCTGGTCGTCTTGCTTGCTTGCTTGAAACCGTGCACATGTTTGTCTGTCGGATCTGAAATATTCGAAATTTATACTCTTCGTTTAATCCTGTATTGTGGATACCGACTTAACTGCATAGGATATATTTGCGGATACGGTTTGAATTTGATAAATTGTATTTGACCCAACGGGTCATGTGTCGTCTAGTATCATACTAAAACTCTGGTCGTCTTGCTTGTTTGTTTGCTTGCTTCCTTGAAACCGTGCACACGTTTATCTGTCGGATCTGAGATATTCGAAATTTATACTTTTCGTTTAATCCTGTATTGAGGATACCGATTAAATTGCATATGATATATATTTCTGGATACGCTTCGATTTTAATAAATTTAAATTGACCCAACGGGTCACGAGTATTCTAGTTTTGCAATAGAAATTCGGAAGATTTATTTTCTCCATATGTCTCTAATGTTCATTTCATGTGAGAATACCCCTGAGTAACTGATTTAAACTATATTGGTTATCCTATGCCCTATAGGATAACCAATATAGTTTAAATCAGTTACCATTGTCTATCGTATGCAATGGCGTCTGGCGTGCTCTGGGAGACACTGTTAGATTACCTCAGCAGTAGATATGTAGGCCTTCGAGGCTCATAGAAGGTTTGCTTATTTCAATTTTCCCATCTCTCTCGCTGTCTCTTTTTTGTCTTTCCTTCCTCACAATTCTTAACACGCTGTTTTTATGCGAGGGGGAACCTGTGTGAGAACGCACTCAGTAAATGGATTCCCCGTTCTTTATAGTCAATACTAAAATTTCCCATGATTTTGCTCTTTTTAGATCACTATTTCTATGTGGACAGGGAGTTTTAAGCTAACTATTAATCGATGTAATCATTTGAGGCTAAAATAAACTACATTGAAAATACTAGAAATCGGTCAGAAGAGATGTCGTGAATACTTTTGTATCAGACGTTTACGGTTCAACAGCAGTGTTTTTTAGCAGTGTCGCTCAAAAGACATTATTCGAAAAAACTAAATTTTAAAAGCACGACCCTGTAACACACATTTATCAAACCACACACAGCTGTTCAACGAAGTAGTTGCGCTTTCAACCAGCGCTGACGAAAATGAACGAACCCAACTCCGATGTATTCAATTTTATGTCGTTATAGCCCCCAGCATTTGTGCTCGTACAACCCGATAAAATAGCCGCGTCCAAGCGAAAGTAACCGCCCAACAGCGTGCACCAGACAACAATTATTATTATTATTATTGTGTCTCTAAACAAGGCAGCACAGCGGCACAGTGCTGCTGCTCTGTCCCTCACGCACTCCAAGTGATTCGCTGCACAACCCAAAGTCGACACTAGCGGGCACCTCGTGCTGCACTCTAGCATGGAGTGTGGCGAATGCGACGTTGTTTTCGTTCTCCCAATGGTGTTATTTAAATTTGTTTGACGGCCTTCAAGGCCCGGTCTTTTACCTGAATCTTTCACATAATTAGCTAAGCGTATCAAATCACTTCTGTCTGGCTCAGGTGATATTCTTCAGGTGATCATGGCGCACAGCTCAGGCGGAGCAGTGCTCTTCAATGCCCTCTTTTAGGGTTTATTTGTCCGCTACAGCATGTATGTAGTTAAGAATAACTCATATTATCAAAATGTTTTAAATTGCTTACAATATTCTCCTCTGTACTTTTTATTCACGATCCATAAATATTAGTGTCTAAGGAGACTACTTTTTTATTTCATTGACTATTACTACTTTGACTTTCTGCAGTCATTTTGTGCTATGCTCTTTATGACCATATATTTCATGGGCTCTCACGTAGAACAAATAAATTGACCGTAAACTGGTCGTAGTTTGCGGAAACTTAGGGTGAAAACTACGAATTTCATATCTGTGACAATGAATAAATATATCAATTTCTCAACAGGGTGACATGTTTTCTATGATTTTTTATGAAGGGGAGGACTGCTTTAGCTCAATAGGCAGAGGAGAGCCAGCCAAAAAAATTTTTCTTCGTAAAATACAGACGTCTTGATACTGAAAAGTTCAACACATTGGGAACCACTATATAGCTGCGTTATCGAGTACGAAAGGGTACATGAAACATGTCCCTATGTGCACTATCATAATCTATTGATAGAAACGAGCCTGTCAAAATATTGAGACATTCTTGAGTTACGGTAGTTTAATCTTAATTTCTTTCCAGACTATGGCTGCTTCTCTAATGTTCGTCGCGAAATCTCCCTCGTAAATATTTCAACCTTTACAGAAACCCTCTGCGAGGGTAGATGCTATTGACTCGTAAACCTAATTACGTTTTAAGCTTTTAACTGTAAAAATAAATATTAGAACCATTCATGTAAACAACCATTGCTGATTAACGATCTAATCCTTGTCAAACAAAAGTGAAAACTGTAATGACGTTAAAAGGAAAAAACATAAAGGAAGCGCCGATAGAGCGGAACAAGCGAGTTTTATAATTCTTTCACACGCAGTAAGATGTTAGTGATTAGAATTTTTCATAATGTCCCGTTTGCTGAAACCAGCTGTTAAGAAGCATGTCAAAATGCACAGTAATTTCATATTTAGTATTTTGATGTACTGAGATCATGCCTCACCTTAAGAAGAGCATTTCATGCATATTTCGACGTTTTCACTTGGATATATTCACAGTGAACTTCCATGAAGAATACTAAATTACTGTGCACGTTTGCGTTTCTTCTTTTCCAGTCTTGTACTTCTTTAAGTTTGCAGCAGAAGTAAAAGATTGGACGCCCATATTAGAGGATTGAGTGGGCAGCTCTAGGCCTTCTTTATTTAGTTTCCGTTGATTATAGTTATTGGTATATCTTTCACTGTGTACACTGTTTTTACGTTATTTTCAAGTCCACAAGGGCCGCATGAATTGAAATTACTCTTTAATGACACCTTGGCATCTCACATCAATTAATTGAAGTGCTTGACTCTGGACTACGGCCCATCAAATTGTGGGCTACTGCCCACCAAACTCTGGGCTACAGCCCACCAAACTCTGGGCTACAGCCCACCATACTCTGGGCTACTGCCCACCAAACTCTGGGCTACTGCCCACCAAACTTTGGGCTTCTGCCCACCAAACTTTGGGCCATCTCTCGCTTAACTCTGGGCTGGAGCCGGACCAACTCCAGGTACAAACTTCAGGCTGTCTTGTTTATGTACACTTCGGTTTATGTACACCTCGATTTATGTACACCTCGGTTTATGTACACCTCGGTTTATGTACACCTCGGTTCATGTACACCTTTACGGGGAAAATATGCACGGCATCTATATTAACCGTTGTCTGCATGATCATAAATGCTATTAATAAAAAATTTAATTAACTCCTAAAAGCCCTAGCATAAAATCTTTTTAACTATCAAGGTTTTCAATGAATAAATTCATATTTGAAAGATCTGTATGTGCACATATTCAAAAAAATATTGTGACAAAACTAGGAGAAAATGAATTCTAATATGAAATTCGATTGTTATACATTATCGACTGTAGTGTGACCTACTGAAATAAGTTCAGTGAGGCTTAGGGCGTGTTCTCGAATGCCCCGATTTCTGCCAGTGTGCGAACTTGGGCGCCTGCCTTGTGTCGTTTGTTCTTTGACTGTTTGACTTCTTTGACTGTTTAACTTTTTTGACTGTTTGACTTCTTTGACTGTTTGACTATTTGACCGTTTAACTGTTTGACTTCTTTGACTGTTTGACTTCTTTGACTGTTCTTGTTTCTTTAAAGTTCTGCGGTGCCAGAGCTGCACTAGTTAGTGTAAGTGAGGTGCTAAGTATTGCTCAAAATTATTTGAGACGAAATAGGCAGTTTATTTAAATTGACATGTACCGAAATTCGGTTAAGCTTAGTACTTATATGTGTTTTTACTCTACGGCAGGTTGGTCTTTCTTCAGCCGTGGCCTCCTCAATTAAATTCCGCGTTGAATTCAACCATATACCGAAGAACAAAAAAGAGATCTTCTACTATTGTATTATTTTTTCTGCAATCTTGCGTGGCGCGGAAGCCTAATTTTGCTAAACTTCATCGTTCATTTGTTCGTTCGTTGGTAGTGTCTCTGGTATCCAGGCTACAGGAGATGTCGTTGGAGCAGCTCCTCCACCTGGCAGATCCGACTGCCTATTTTACTGACTCATTGCACGCACTACGCCGCCATTTCTACTCGTGCCCTCTGACTCAACGCACGTGCTGCGCATTCAAATTACTATTCTAAACAGCGAGCCGCAAATTTTCCATTCCCTAACGCATTTCCTAGCGCATATAAGCCTCCTCCTTCTACTCTCAGCATCATCATCATCATCGACATGATCACGACACAAACTTTTCTGGGGTAAAAAGAGGGTCAATGGAGGTGGGTAGACCCACTTACTTTTTAGCAAAGTAAGAGCGGCGCTTCGTAACCTGATTCGAGCGTTCCTGAGCAGAGCTCGTCCGCTTCTCCACTTCCTGACCCGACGTCTTTCCTTCACTTTCACTCTCGGGCCCACAGCGGCAGATGAGGCGGCGGCGAGTCGACTGCCCTCACCCAGGAATTTTGCGAGCCTTCCCTACAGCTCGCGTCTTTCTTTGTCCAACTCGGGGAATTTGAATCGCTCATTTGCTCTACAAATAGTAGATGAGGCTCGGTAACCTTAATAGACCGAATTGAATTGTTTGATCGGTTTTTATGCTTTGATTGTGTCACGATGTTGAGCTAAGAGCGAGTAATTGATGTTGAGGATTTTTTTTTGTAGTGAGCGCAAGGAATTTATTTTTCAAAAAATCAACCCTTTTTCTTACTATTTATGAGAACAAGTTGATGTTGTCCTATTCTGGTCGACGCTCACTCACCTTTTAAATGAAATAAATCAACATTTTCTCAGCTTTGAGTGTTTGGAAATGTTTGTCCTGACGACGTGGTGCAGAACTGAAATAAAATAGAGCTGTTCCATTTATTACACGCATGTATTATTCAAAAAATCAGGAGCTTCAAAGAGATGGGTGATAGAACTTTAAAATGGGAAACTTGAGTCGATAGCCAAAAGTTTTGTATAGAGATGGGACCAAAAGAGGCATCTGCGTCTTAAAGGCATTTGAGAGGAGTTGTGTGTGTTCATTTTTGTAATTGAAGAGAAGTTGCATTTTTTCTGAAGGGACTCTGTGTCAAAAAATAATCTGCATACTTTCGTCTCGAAAAAAATGTATCGGAATTTTACGAGCTCGTGCGAGGCACAAATCAAGTTTTATTCAAAAATTATCGCCTGCCCTCAAAGTGAATGAAAGCTATCGAAGTCTTTCAGAGCACAGCAATTCACAGTTTGATCTCGTAATGGCCGCAGAATATTCGCTGATCGAAGGGCGTGAACTCGCTCCTTCACGCAACAAATCTCAGTAATTCAGAGAGCAGAGTGCACCAATTCTGAACAGAGTTCTGGGCAGTAAATAATATCTTGATGTGATGCTTCTCTCTTGTACATAGTAAGCACATTTTAACCATTAAGTGAAGTTTTTACTTCAAGACGTCCACTGTGTTCTTAAGTAACTAGTAGGATCTCTATAAATATTTTTAACGCACAATCTTCTAGTTAATTTACAGTAAAATAATTTATGGGAACACTTTTTCGAAATATTTTATAGCCGCGATGACTCTTGATTATAATTATACTATTTCATCAATGGAAGTAACGATACGGGAGAAATCAAGAGCAACGTCACAAGCTAAAATGAAACGCTCATCTGTTGTAGGAATGTTCTTATACACTGATAGCAATACTCACACATCAGTATTCCAGACTTCTTTACACAATCAGCCTCTAAGACGATGCTAATGTGATTTTCATCAGCGTGCGTACAAAAAACAAGGTCAGAGTCAGCGCGGCGATGTGCTGGAGAAGCGATGCTCGCCGTCGGTGCCGTGCCTGGTAGCCGCCGTCAGGTACAGGGTAGGTCATAAGTAAGGCCCCCTTCCAAAATTATGTCACTAGTACCACAATGGGTGTAGAGCTTCTTTAGTGTATCAGTGCTACCGTCGTGAGTAAGGGTACCATACTTATGGTTCACCCTGTAGTATCTTACGTGCCTTTTTGGCTAATGTTCCTTTTCGCGTAGCGTGTTTGTTATACTTTCTTCATATTCTTTACGTTAAATATTGAAGCTTCAACCAGAAATTCTTTTTTATTTTTAAATTCTTTGAACATCAACTCTGAGCGAATCAAAACAATTTGAGAAACTAAAAGAAACTCAACTCAAAAAGCGAATCAAAACTCAAAGACTGCTGCGGTCGAGTGAGTGAAAAGAAAAAAAAATCTTTTATTCCGATCTGATTCACAGACAGAGCATGGTACATCGGGTTTTCAGTCAGTAAAATTACAGCCTTAAAATTAAGATGTGAAAGTCAAGTGACACATCTGATTGTGATCAGTGACTACAACCTTAAAATTACGGGTGGAAGTCAAGTTGAAACTTCAAATTGTGATTCATAATTTCATGCTAAAAACAGAAAGTGAAATATTAAGTCGAAGAATATCTTAAATTAGAATTGCAGTACGAAGATAACCCACAGCGACTTAAATTCTCTTATGAACATTGGGTGATCGTTGTACATACTTCATAGAGTGAAAAGTTGAATTTCTCAGGGTTTAAAACACGCTTGTGAATTCTGTAACATCGATCCTAATTGGTGAACTTCATGTCCTGCAAAAATTATGCCTTGAACTTTAAGAAGTTAGATAAAGAAGTTATAAAACGTGAGTTGGATTTTTAAGACTGTCAAAACTCTGCCGTTGATCAGCGAGCTACCTCTGCCGAAATAGAAATGGAATTGAATACATATATTCAGTATGGAAAGTTTTCCGTTGAAATGATGAGTTTCCATTAATACCAGGAAACGATAAATAATGGAAAAGAAGTACTCATATATGCAAAGAGAAAGACAATAGGAAGAAATTTTTGAGACGTATCCCAATTCATTTTGTTATACTGTGCAGTGAGAGAATAAACTTTAAGTGCATCGTAATAGCCTGCTATAGTCTCGCCTAGTGAAGTGCTAGCGTGGACCGCTCGAGCCTGTCTCCTGTCAGTCCATAGTCGTCGTGAAGCTCAACCCGAGTAATGCCTGGTTTGTCTTACCCAAACACGGCGTTGTATTCCTACTGAATATGCAACGCTTATGAAACTAGCCGGCGCATTAAAGCCTGATTTGCAAGATAGGGAAGGCAGGAAAGAGGGCACGTGAGGAAAGAAAAAATTCGGCCAATGAAATTTGCAGAAAACCTCAACCGAGGAACCAATTCCGACGCATTTTCCGCTATCAACGTTGCTTAAAATTTTAACAAATATATTATACACTCGATAGAAAATTCAATTTTATCATCATGCAACTTATCAATTATAGAATGTACTCCGAAGAATAACACACGGATACAAATATATCACTGAGATGAAGACTGAATTACACAGATCAGCAATTGAATTAGTGAACGAGCCACAAGCAGGCAGCCTACCTGCGGTAACGCGACGACCAGGGCTCTAAAAAGGAAAGGAAGTAAATTTCATTCAGTTAGGGAAAGGAAGGAACGTCTGAACCGCGAGCGTGTCTTGCAGCTAATGACCTCCAACCCACGTTGCTGGGTCGCAGCAACAGTCTAGCCACGTCCCTCACCACGGACGTGAGATTGCAGGGCTCCGTAGCAATATTACATTGGTGTCACGACGGTACCACGGCCCTCCCAGAGCATGCAGTGGTGGTATCAAGGGGCCCAGACATGTGGCATTGACGCGACCGTACTTAGATGGATCTCAACTCGTTAAACTTACTGAACGAGCGCGAGAGTGGAACTTCTGGTGTGAAAGTTCAAATTTATGGCTTCTTTTGTTAACGTTTGAATCAGGCTCATAACCATGGCAGTTTCTTTTTGTGCTGTAAACAATGGTGATGCTAGGGTGGGATTGTGTTCTTATGTACGAATAAGAGCAGAAAGGAAATAATGAAATAGCGTGACGATGGTTTTGGATTATCATGGTAAAAAACATTTACAATCTCGTTCACAAACGCTCAGAGGCCGCGCTTCACTTAAGTTTGTAGAGTTGAACTTTTGAACGGCATTATCTTCACAACTATAAGATAGTCAACTAATATATTCCAGTTGCCAATGATGTTGGATATAGAATTTTTTCCGCTAATCATATGTAGAGGTCCTGTTTTTGCCACTTCAAAATTCTCTAGAGTTTTATTTTTCATATCTGCCATCTTTGAATATTTACTTTGTAATTTTGGAATATGAAGCTCCCGCTACTATACACATAATTTTTTATATTGTGGGTGCGACATAAATTTTGACCTCAGCTCTTCTCTTGTGACCGGGCAGAGCAATTTTGTTTCTCACATTATGGGTTCAAATGTTGATAAATCTTTAATTGAACTTTGAATGTCGGCCATGTTTCCTAAATATTAATCAGGCTACTGATGTCTGACAAAGGATATGCTAAGTAGGCTAAAATGAAGCAAAATACATTGGATAGCACCCGTAATACTCGGCTCAGCGCGGCCCTGCCGGTCTTTGAATAGGGAGGCTGTGGCAGCAGTGGCACCTCTACCATCGCTGCGCTCACGTCCTGGCACTGGTGACCTACTTCTGCTCGTACATGTGTTACTAACGGCGGGGCTTATCAAATAAAAATAGTAGAATAATGTGAGTAGGCATCGGTGGTCCCATGTTCATTAAGCGTGGACTTCACCAAAGGATTGAAAATAATACCAAAAGAAATATAATGTGAAGCACTAGAGGGACGTTCATTCAATTCTGCGCAAACGGAGTTTTCAATAATGCGTAATGGACATTCTTATAAATCTGTTTCACAACGTTCGTTCACTCAACAATAACAATAGATGATGTTATCAGTTCATAAGGGCAGTGTAAGCATTCACCTTTTGCCTGCTCAGGCAAACCTTGAGCCTTTCCTGCTGCTCATCTAAAATGCCGCCAGGGTGCAGCAGGGAGCTCAGTTGAGCCTAATGGGGCCTCGATTCCAAGCCATTCGACATACTTTACTAATTTCAGAGGATGGAGGGAGCCCTCAAAACTTAAGTATGACAAGAATATTCCAATTCTTTATAAATTAGTTTGGTACTGGGACGAAAAATGCTTCGCAAAAAAGTACTTCTACCTTTTACCTAAGGACATAAAGATGAAAAAAAGCTCTATAGCAGTGGAGCTCTCAAGTTTGCACATTGATGAAGGATAGAATATCAATATTTCTTAGTAGGTGGCTGGAAGAAAATAAATTTACCCTTTTTTAGGATAGATAACTCTTTGCAAAAAATATGTCATTTACATTCACCATTCAGAAAACGTGGGAGCTCCTCTGGTGCAGAAACTTGTCTGCCTCCTTATGTTACTGAGTGAAGGCTAGGTACACAATTTCTTATGAAGAGGTTTTCATTCTTTTTTTCCATTCTTGAATGAAATCACATTTGTGGTGTCACTGAAAGCGTGCGAAAAACAAGTTTAAATGATACGAAGGAGGCAAAAATGACGCTCAGAAAAATAGAGAAGTAATGACGCCGAACATCTGTAGTTAATTGATAAGTAGTTTTCAATTTTTTCGGGAATTTTTTGGTTAATTTTTCTTTTAATGGAGTCGGCTAAGGTTTTACATTATTAAGAGGATAACTTACAAAATACTAACGTCAAATCGGACCGATGTTATGAGCTGTAGAGAAAGGGGTTCTCGCTGAATCATTGCTTATATAGGATGAACGAATATAAATCTCGACTAAATGTTTCCTATCGCAGATTCAAAACCCGGATTGTTCGAGCTACATGTCCCGTGAATGGTAAGAATAATTCTTACCAATTACTGCAGGAATTATTGCAGCTCTTAAAAGGTCCAAGAACATTGCAAGGATTCAGTGCATTTTCCTCAAATGTGTGGACAAATGTATGAAATTCGGTAACACTTTCTCTGTAATGTTTCATTATCCTGAAAAGACGAAGGATATTCATTCTTCTCAATCGACTTACTTTCATAAAACAAATTTTTCAGAACGAAATGACTACTCTGATGTGATTTAAAACATTCTGCTAGTTTTCAGAGCTATTGCTAAAATTCCCAAATTTTACATTGCTGTTTGTCGCAAGTTTTACACGACGGTGACAACAGTGAACGACTTCCCCTTCCATCGGAATGAAATTTTGCTCATTCAGATCTTGTAGTTCTCCCCTTCTAGTTTCAAAACTCGAGTTCTTAACTACCTTGGTTTTATATTATTTACATTATCGGAAGGCTAATCATTTTCTGAAACCTTACCTAGTTTGTTAAGAAAACTTCATGAATGTAATTTTACCGCCAGTCTTTTTTAAGTTTTAATTGGGGATAGATAAATTTATGTTACTGTCTCTGGCTCCAATCTTGTTTTAGAACTAAAGTAGTTATCTACCTTGGTTTTATACCTACCATGAAAAATAAATTTCATTATTCGAGTGACTTTACGGCCGGTTTAACGGTAAATGTTCAATCATCAGAGGAGTCGTTGGGTAACAGGTAAAAGCAGGTCGAGGAACCTGCTTCATTAAACTTAAGGCGTGCAGGCCTCGAGCTCCTCGAGCAGAAGTTACTGAGCCGTAAGGGCCGTAAGGCTTCCTGGAAGAGCTGCATGCTTTAATAAGCCAAAGGTTAATACACGTCAGCTAAAAGCCTCAAACGTGTTTTAATTAGTCGAAGTGGTGAAGCAAAACAATAATCTGCTACTGTACGGGAAATAAAATAAGAAACCTCGATGGAATCAGAAGTGCTCATGTTCTTCTGAACAATCTGAATTTTCTTCGCCGCTTCATTTATGCGCGAGCTTCTGAACACCGAAGTTTTTTCTGAATACGAATCAAGAAAACTTTAGAAAAATTCGGAAGAATGGTCAATTCCACACACACATACATGCATATATACATACATACATACGTATATACACACATACATATTTATTCATACATCCGTACGTACTATGCTCCACGCGTATGCGATGCGTTTCTGCCACAATTCCACATAGTTAATTTACGCCATTAATTTGAGATATTTCGGAACATAAACATCACCTGAGAAGAAAGGATATGCTTGTGATAACCTTGTATTTCCTACTCTGCTTCTGAACCTTTTGCACGTAATTGTGGCCTCTTGGCTTGAGAGGAAACCAATGCCTCAGCTACGGCCTCGTAAGTGGCCAGCTGAAGGCTGCTCGCAACCTGACGGTCCGGCCGGGTGCGCAGATGCTGGAAGGACGTGCAATTAGGAAGGGGGAGCGCGGCCACTTGATCTGGTGATAAGAACCAATCTCTGACTCAGCAACTTAACTTTCACACGCTCGATAACATTTGAGGATCCACAAGCAGTTGATAAGATTTACATCAATACGAGAGTAGTGCTGCAGAGGGGAGAGTGATCACCTCATGTTGAGTGGAGAGTACTGTCTGGCAGGCGAAGGACCTCTCCACTCCAGGCGAAGTCTTCATGGCAAGACTCTGGAGCCCCTCTGAAGCACTGCGCACGCGCCGCCTAGTGAAAGCAACATCCACCTTGCGATGCTGCTGGACGCGAGTCCACGTAAATATTGAGTAAAAGTTAGCTACTTGTATACAAGACTCATCGAAAACTTGACCGCTAAAAAGTCTTTTTCTTAATTGTTTTTGATCAAATTGTGCATTTTTAGCAAAGTTTCATGCTTCTAGTATTATTTATCTTGAATTTTTAATCAAATATTCTGACACTGATATAGGGTGAGGGAAAATAATTTCATACATTTTTTGATACGTTTGTTAATTTGATAAAAGCAAATTGAATAAAAAGTGAACAACAGTTTTATAACCTTTAGACACAATAGAACAAAATTGCTTAATAGTACATTCAGAAAAAAAATTCTATATTTAATTTTGCATTCATTAGGTAACATACGGGCCAAATCAATTTGTCACACCCTGAATTAAAATGCAGCCACTAATGATTTTGCTAATCTGGCTTAGCAGAATTAATGCTGTCTATTTGTGAAGGTATATTTTTCAAGAGTTAATGGCCAAACTTGAAATTGAGCAGTTATTAATGTTGCCCATTAAATGAGTCATGCACTAAAACATGCAGAGTAAAAACTTTAAAGAACTTCATGCTTTAATCCCAAGTAAAATTCAATGTCTCCATTACATGGCTTTTGTATTCTCTTTCATACAGAAAAAGAGCCAGTTGGCTAGTGTAAGCCGAGAGAATTTTAACTTCAGCCTCCAAACCTTCTCCCCCCCCCCTCCAAAGAGGCCTGTCGTGCACCTAGTCGATACCGCTCAGCTGGGTTCCCACACACCTACCTCACCCGTGCGGGATATTGCTCGACTGTCCGGTTGAAGCTGAGAGCAATTCTGAACTTCCGAAATGGCTTTACCATCGAGCTGTCAAACAGCATCCTTGAGAATATGATCAACAAAATAATGGCTGATTTAATTAGTTTGATGTTGTGGTTCAGTTCTCTTATTCAGAATGGGCAAAGAAAAGTCATCGTATAATATTCAATGAGTTTGGTTGCGTAAAGTAGCTATTGTCAATTCTGAATGCAAAGCTTAGTAGAATGCTTTTCAGGGCGTAAAAAAGAAAAAATAATTTCTGGTTATGATATTCACATTCGTTTTATCAATCGAACGTGTCTTCAAAGAAGTACTATCTTCGCAATCTACGCTCTTTTTTCATGGGAAACCTCCAATTGTATCTTGGTGAGAAACTTGGGAATTTTTTCATTATTTCTCAAGAAAGTCTGACAGTGGGGAATTGCGGTAGTGTGTTGAAACCCAGTAACGTCCCGCAAGTCATACGTATATGTGATGCGGATGTATGAAATCTGTACATGTAGTGCTGATGTAGAGTAGTTGGTTAGGTTTGCTTTAATTTTCCGATGCTAATGTGCATCACTGATTTTTTTCTTTCACATGCAAAGTAAAAAATTTGAAGATTATAAAACTTGATCGATTTAAACAGCATAATATTATTCATATTTACAAAATTTACTTCCAGTTAAGCTTGAAAGAGAGTATGCAAAATTTCATGAAGGGTCAGGAAATCTTATCTGCATCAATACAGGAAAATTGTGCCTGTAGAAACAAGAGTACCATCACATTTTCTTTGAATCAGCTAAAAAATTAGGTGTCATGCTGCACAAATAACTTTCAAGTCCTTAGTTCAAAGGGATATTTTGGAATGTTCTTGAATGAAAAATCTGAAATATTTGAAAAGATAGTTCACAAAGTGAAATACAGCCAACATTAATAGCAATTAATGTTTGCAAATCTCCGAATTTGTACGGTGAAAGCTCCGTGTGTGCAACAACGCCTTTAGAAAATTTGTTCGTAACACCAATCACTTAAGAACTATTAAAATTTGCGGGCCAGCCTGCACGCTAATTCAGTTCAATTCGACTAAGCTTTTCTGATAAAACTCGGAGTTTTAATATTTCCTTGTTCATATTACTATAATTTTACCTAGAGTTATTTTCAAGAATTTTCTCTGAAAGCAATTGAAAAGAATATCAATCACGTTATTAATATGAATATTATGTAAACTTTCGTTTGTTTAATTTTTATAGCACTTATCTTTTTCTCGCATATATCAGAGGTGTATATAACCGTAAAAACAGTGATAAGCAGTTAGCGTTATATTAAAATATTATGTTACGGATCAAGTGTGCAACAGTTACAATAAAAAAGAGAATGTTATCCATACTGAAATATGGCAATATTTGCTTTAAATGCTCATCAACATATATACTACCACCTGTGGTAAATGTTAAGTTACAGTTTGGGTACCGAATGATCATTCTATTTTTATCTGGCTGCAGTGATCCTTACAGCTAGA
This sequence comes from Orchestia grillus, assembly GCA_014899125.1. Classification (NCBI taxonomy): domain Eukaryota; kingdom Metazoa; phylum Arthropoda; class Malacostraca; order Amphipoda; family Talitridae; genus Orchestia; species Orchestia grillus. The sequence continues at coordinate 47,333 of VOMN01084638.1, forward strand.
ACGGAGCAAGAAAAAAGAAGACCCCAGAATCTAACAGATGTTTAAACTTGGAAAGTAACCATAAAGATTGTGAAGCTACCATCAGCATCCGAGTAAAAATTACTCCATCGATCCTTTCAGTGAAGATGAATGTTGGAACGAGCAGCCCGCGTTCAAAGAAACTCAGAGGATCAATTTGACGGTATACGGTGCATAAAGAATTTTCCTATCTCTTGCTCTGCAGGCAGTCTAAGAAAAATGTTTTCACAGGATCTTACTATCTCGTTTAGATTTTTCATCTAAGCCTTCATCTCAAAAGTATCTTAACCAGCAATTCTCTTTCTACGAGCGGAACCCGGAAACTATTGAAAGCTTCCTTTGCAAATTTTATGCCCTCAATACTGTAAAAACTTGATTAGAAAATATTTCCATCGATTGACAACTTTCTGCTCGTATTTCTCGTATAAATTCTCGTTGAGTATTTCTTGCCATCTCATTAAGGGGCAGAGTGACATTGTCACTTCCTGTGAGTGGCGTCCATCGATCTAGCTCCAACGGCTAAGGCCATCGATCTCCAACGAGTAAATAATTACACTTATGCCCGAAGCTGCTGATAAATAAGCTTTTTATCTAATGCTTCTCAATTTTTACACTTTTGGTCACGAGCATTGTAAATTATGTTAAATTTAAAAAACTAATAAACACAGTGTACGAAAAATTTAAATGACTAACCTAAGCCCGCAGTTTTTACCACTTGTGACCACGACGCTCTCACTCTTGATCACTTTTGAAACAATGATGCTACCTCCCTTACTCTCAGGTGTAATACTATTCTCATTATTTAAAAAGAAAGGCGCTATTCTCAAGAACGAGGCCTAAAAAGCCGATGACTTGGCTTGAGCAGCTCCCGCTGACCATATCACTCACGATAGAGGCCTAACTTCCGGGCAAGATAATGCTAATAAAATGCACGAACGCCATCATTGAAGTTGAAACGATAGCAGCGTATAAAAATTAAAGCATTCCACTGGAATAAATAGAGAGAGAGCACAGTCATTTCATTAATTTATGTACACCAAGCGTTTCGATTGAAATGGCTGCGTTTCATGAAGCTACTGTGCTCTATCTCTCTGTTTATTTCAATGGAATACAAAAATTTTTAATTTAATTTCAAAAGATTGTTAATGGTTGTCCATGTGGTGGTACGCTTTGCGAATACATATTGCACACAGTACCGGCCTGTCATGCGTAGTGGTACATGTGCATGTACACAACTCTAGAAGCTGTATATAGGCATATGCATTGTAGTTATTAACTTGCGCACACGCTCGTATTCACACGCACTTGCTAGTAAATGCTCTACTTGATACTCATGCTGAAATAACCCCATCAATGATCAAATCCCCAACGCCCTCGTAAAGGTCCCTAACGCCCTCGTTCAGATCCCCAACGTCCTCGTTCAGGTCCCCAACGCCCTCGTTCAGGTCCCTAACGCCCTCGTTCAGATCCCAACGCCCTCGTTCAGGTCCCTAACGCCCTCGTTCAGATCCCCAACGCCCTCGTTCAAAAGACCTGCTCTGAACAGTTGCTTCGTCCGGTGGCGCTGCGTAGATTAACCTTCCTTCAGAGCATGAAAGGAGTGAATACAAACGTATTGTATACTATACATCTCTTGTACTGTACCTGATACATTTGTACTTACTCTGTTCAGGCTCTCTGGTTCTCTCCTCTCTCCAATGCTTTGCACGGCGTTTTCAAAGCGCAGTAATCACGGAATACGAATGAGTTTAGCTTGAGAACCTTGCATATGGTACCAAAATTTTGACTGAATATGGGCACGCTCATGCCGACGTCCGAGTCCCCAACTCTTTCGTGTCGACCATAAATTTTACGATCGCCTCAGCAGAGGAAGAAGGCCATCACATTTTATGAAAATATTTCATAGTCTGCCCACAAAAATTACAAATCTTCCGTAACAGATATTATCGTTTCTCAAAACTGAGAACATAAAATTATTATTGAAACGAAAATATGTTGCCAACAATGTTGCAAGGAGTAACCCCATTATTTCAAAAAGTACTTACCATGGTCACTTTAAAAACAAGAAAATATTTTGCGCTATCCCCCAGTTGCCGCTGTAATTTGCACCTCATTTTAGTTTTTCTATTTGCATGAAGTTATCATTAGAAGGTCTCTTGTTCAGTAAAATATTTTGATCAAGAGGTGTATCTTGATTAAAATATTTTGCGAGCTCCCACTGGCCGATCTTCCATATCATCTAATTGAGCTACTGTTTGTATGGAGGCAACTCTGGTGTTAAAGGTGCAACAGGAAGCAGCTCTGGTACAGAAGGTGCAAGGGGAGGCAGCTCTAGTACAGAAGAGGCATTAGGGACAGCTCTAGTACGGAAGGTGCAACAGGGAACAGCTCTGCTAAAGAAGGTGCAGGAGGGAGCAGCTCTACATAGTACGGAAGGAAGGAGCAATAGAGGGCAGCTCTAGTACAGAAGGTGCAGGAAGAGGCAGCTCTAGTACGGAAGGAGCAGTAGGATGCAGCTCTGGTACAGAAGATGCTGGTACAGAAGGTGCAGGAGGGGGCAGCTCTAGTATGGAAGGAGCAGT